>JAACNH010000060.1:0-175960 GCA_019447015.1 Hymenochirus boettgeri
TCGGATTCTGTGTATAGAGCACTTTTATTAGGATTCTGGTGTATCAAGCATATTTGGGATTCTGTGATAGAGCACCCTTATTGTATTCTGTGTATGGAGAGCACCTTTAATTCGTTTCGTGTGTATGAGAAGCCTTTATTTGTATTCTGTGTATGAAATAGCACTTTATTCGTATTCTTGTGTATGAGAGCACTTTATTAGTATTCTGTGTATGAGAGCACTTTTATTGTATTCTGTGTATGACGAGCACCTTTATTCGTAATTCTGTGTATGAGGCACTTATATTGGTATTCTGTGTATCGAGCACTTATATTGGTATTTCTGTGTAATGAGAGGACACCTTTAGTACGATTTTGTGTATGAGCACTTTTATGAGTATTCTGTGTATCAGAGCACTTATTATTGTATTCTCTTTGTAGAGACACACTTATTTGGTAATTCTGTGTAGGAGAGCACCTTTATTCATATTCTGTGTAATTAGCGCACTTTTATTATTCGTATTCTGTGTATGAGAGCACTTTTATTCGTACCTGTGTATGAGAGCACTTATATTGGTATTCTGTGTATGAGAACACTTTTATTAGTATTCTGTGTATGAGAGCACTTTTACTAGTATTCTGTGTATGAGAGCACTTATATTGGTATTCTGTGTATGAGAGCACTTTTATTAGTATTCTGTGTATGAGAACACTTTTATTCGTATTCTGTGTATGAGAGCACTTTTATCGTCATTCTGTGTATGAGAGCACTTTTTATTGTTGTATTTCTGTGTATGAGAGCACTTTTTTTATTTTATTCTGTTGTATGAGAGCACTTTTATTCGTATTTGGTGTATGAGAGCACTTAATATTCATTGTATTTTGTTATGAAAGCACTTGTTAATTGGTATTCTGTGTATGGAAAACACTTTTATTCATATTTGTGTTGAAGAGCAACTTTCATTCGTATTTCGGTGTATAGAGCACTTATATTAGTATTCTGTGTATGAGAGCACTTTTATTTGCATTCTTTGTTAGAGTACTTTCATTCATATTGCTGTGTATGAGATCACTTTTATTAGTATTCTGTGTAATGATCAGAAGCACTTATATTGTATTCTTGTATGAGAGCACTTTTATTGTTCTGTGTAATGAGAGCACTATTATTAGTATCTGTGATGAGTCCACTTTTATTTGCTTCTGTGTATGAGAGTACTTTCATTCATATTCTGTGTATGAGAGCACTTATATTGGTATTCTGTGTATGAGACACTTTTATCATATTCTGTGTATGAGAGCACTTTTATTCGTATTCTGTGTATGAGAGCACTTTTATTAGTATCTGTGTATGAGACATTTTATAGTATTCTGTGTGTGGACCACTTATATTTGTATTCTGTGTATGGGGGCTGTGTATAGAATTCTGTTTATAGGCAGTTGTATATTAGCATTCCTGTGTGGTTTGCCTAGCCCCTTGGGACTCATTCTAACTGCCGGACCAGAGATCTGCACCCTTGAAACTGTGTTTTTGCTGCCAGAACAGGTGGCTGTACCCTTGGGACTTTGTTCTGACTGCCAGAATGGGGATCTGCACTTCATGTGAACTTTTTCTGGTTGCCTGAATGGGAGTCTTCACCCTTGGAATGCTGTCCCTGGTGCTTAAATGGGTGTCTGCACCCTGGGAACTGTTTCTGGCATTTGTAACATGGGTCTCACCCTGGGAACTCTGTTCTGTTTGCTGGTGAATAGGGATCTGCCCCCGTGGAAACTGTGGACTGGCTGCCATAACAGAAGTCTTCACACCTGAGAAGCTTTGTTGTTGGCCGGGACATGGGTCTGCACCCTGGCACTACTGTTTTCTAGCTGCCGGAACAGGTACTCTGCAAAGCCCATGAAACTTTATTCTGGCTACCGTACTAGGGGTCTGCATTCTTGGAACTCAGTTCTGGTGCCGGAACAGGGGTGGTCTCTCTGGAAATGTGTTCTGTCCTGCACCCTGGAAACTCTGTCTATAATGCAAAGAATGGGTCTGCATGCTGGATGCACTATTCTGGCTGACAACATGGGGGTCCGCACACTGGGAATTATGTTCTGAGTCGTTGGAATGAGAATATACACTCTGGGAACTCTGTTCTGCTGGCTGGAACAGGGACCTGCACCCTGGGTACTTTATTCTGCTGGCTGTAACAGGGGTCTGCAACCAGTAAACTCTGTTCTGTTGGCTGAAATGGAGGTCTGCACCCTGGGAACTCTGTTTCTGGTGGCTAGAGAGGGATCTCGGCACCCTGGTAACTCTGTTGGGGCTGTGGTCTGCCCTGGCCTCTGTGTATGGGGATCTGCCCCTGGGAACTCTGTTCTGGGTGGCTAGAAATGGGGATCTGCAAACCCTTGGAACTCTGGTTCTGGTGGCTAGAATGTGGATCTGCACCGGGAACTTCGTTTCTGGTGGCTGGAATGGTGATCTGCAACCCTGGGCACTCTTTTCTCTGGCTAGCTGGAGGGATCTGCACCTGGGAACTTCAGGGGTATCTGTTCTGTGGCTAGAAATGGGGATCTGCACCTGGACCTCTGTTCTGGTGCTAGAATGGGTCTGCACCTGGGAACTCTGTTCTGGTGGCTGGATGAAGGTCCTGCACCCTGGGAACTCTGTTCTGTTGGCTAGAATTGGGATCTGTACCCTTTGGCAACTCCCTGTTCTGGTGGCTAGAATGGATCTGTACCCTGGGAACTCGTTTTGTGGCTAGAACTGGGGATTGCAACTTCACCGCTGGGAACTCTGTTCTTTTGGCTAGAAGGGTCTCTGTCCCCTGGGAACTCTGTTCTTGGCTAGAATGGGATCTGTACCCTGGAACTCTGTTTCTTTGGCTAGAATGGGGGATCTGCACCCTGGACTCCTGTTCTGTGGCTAAATGTGGATCTGCACCCTGGGAACTCTTTCTGGTGGCTAGAAATTGGGGATCTGCAACCTGGAACTCTGTTCTGGTGGCTGAATGGGGGATCTGCACCCCTTGGTACCTGTCTGGTGGCCTAGAATGGGTATCTGCAAACCCTGGGAACCTCGGTTCTGGTGGCTAGAATGGGGATCTGCACCCTGGAACTCTGTTCTGTTGGCTAGAATGGGGATCTGCACCCTGGAAGACTCTGTTTTCTGGTGGCTAGAATGGGGATCTGCACCCTGGGAACTCTGTTCTTGTGGCTAGAACTGGTATCTGCACCCTGACCTCTGTTCTGGCTGGCTAAATGGGGATCTGTCACCCGGGAACTCTGTTCTGGTGCGCTTGAATGGATCTGCACCCTGGGAACTCGTTCTGGTGGCTAGAATGGGTCGCCCCTGGAACTCTGTCTGGTGGCTAGGAATGGGGATCTGTACCCTGGAACTCTGTTTCGTTGGCTAGAATGGGGTCTGCAACCCTGGAACTCTGTTCTGGTGCTAGAATGGGGTCTGCACCTGGGAACCTCTGTTCTGGTGGCTAAATGGGATCTGCATCCCTGGGAACTCTGTCTGGTGGGCTAGAAGGGGATCTGCACCCTGGGAACTCTGTTCTGGTGGCTAGAATGGGGATCTGCACCCTGGAACTCTGTTCTGGTGGCTAGAATGGGGACTGCACCTGGGAACTCTGTCTGGTGGCAGAATGGGGATCTGCACCCTGGGACTCTTTCTGGTGGCTAAAGGGGATCTGCACCCTGGGAACTCTGTTCTGGTGGCTAAATGGGGATCTGCACCCTGGGAAACTCTGTTCTGTGGCTAGAATGGGGATCTGCACCCTGGGAACTCTGTTCTGGTGGCTAGAATGGGGATCTGCACCCTGGGAACTCTGTTCTGTGGTCTAGAATGGGTCTACACCTGGGAACTCTGTTCTGATGGCTAGAATGGGGGTCCGCACCCTGGGAACTCTGTTCTGTTGGCTAGAATGGGAGAGCTGTACCCTGGGAACTCTGTTCGTGTTGCTAGAATGGGATCTGCACACTGGGAACTCTGTTCTGTTGGCTAGAATGGGGATCTGCACACAGGGAACCTTCTGTGGTCTTGGGTGGCTAGAATGGGGATCTGCACCCTGGGAACTCTGTTCTGTTGGCTAGAAATGGGGATCTGGCACCCGGGAACTCTGTTCTGTGGTAGAATGGGGATCTGCCCCCTGGAACTCTGTTCTGGTGGCTAGAATTTGGGATCTGCACCCTGGGAACTCTGTTCTGGGGGCTAGAATGGGGATCTGCACCCTGGGACTCTGTTCTGGTGGCTAGAATGGGGATCTGCACCCTGGGAACTCTGTTCTGGTGGCTAGAATGGGATCTGCACCCTGGGAACTCTGTTCTGGTGGCTAGAATGGGGGTCTGCACCCTGGGAACTCTGTTCTGGTGGCTAGAATGGATCTGCACCCTGGGAACTCTGTTCGGTGGCTAAATGGCGATCTGACCCTGGGAAACTCTGTTTCTGGGCTAGTAATGGGGGTCGCACCCTGGGAACTCTGTTCGTTGGGCTAGAATGGATCTGACCTGGGAACTCTGTTCTGTTGGCTAGAATGGGGATCTGCACCCTGGGAACTCTGTTCTGGTGGCTAGAATGGGATCTGCACCCTGGGAACTCTGTTCTGGTGGCTGGAATGGGGATCTGTACCCTGGGAACTCTGTTCTGGTGGCTGGAATGGGGATCTGCACCCTGGAACTCTGTTCTGGTGGCTAGAATGGGGATCTGCACCCTGGGAACTCTGTTTCTTGGGCTAAATGGGATCTGTCCCTGACCTGCGGCGGAATGGAATCCCGGGAACTCTGTTCTGTTGGCTAGAATGGGGATCTTCACCCTGGGAACTCTGTTCTGGTGGCTAGAATGGGGATCTGCACCCTGGGAACTCTGTTCTGGTGGCTAGAATGGGGATCTGCACCCTGAACTCTGTTCTGTTGGCTAGAATGGGGATCTGCACCCTGGGAACTCTGTTCTGGTGGCTAGAATGGGGATCTGCACCCTGGGAACTCTGTTCTGGTGGCTAGAATGGGGATCTGCACCCTGGAACTTCTGTCTGGGAGAAATGGGGACTCAACTGGGAACTGTGTCTTGGCAGAATGGGGATCTGCACCCTGGGAATCTGTTCTGTTGGCTAGAATGGGGATCTGCACCCTGGGAACTCTGTTGTTGGCAGAATGGGGATCCAGCACCCTGGGAACTCTGTTCTGTTTGGCTAAATGGGGATCTGCACCCTGGGAACTCTGTTCTGTGTTGGCTAAGAATGGGGATCTGCACCCAGGGAACTCTGTTCTGGTCTAGAATGGGGATCTGCACCTGGGAACTGTCTGGTGTAAGAAGGGGATCTGCACCGGGAACTCTGTTCTGGTGGCTAGAATGGGGATCTGCACCCTGGAACTCTGTTCTGGTGGTCTAGAATGGGGATCTGCACCCGGGAACTCTGTTCTGGTTTTGGCTAGAATGGGGATCTGCACCCTGGGAACTCTGTTCGTTGGCTAGAATGGGGATCTGCACCCATGGGAATCTGTTCTGGTGGCTAATGGGGATCTGTACCCTGGGAACTCTGTTCTGTGGCTAGAATGGGGATCTGCACCCTGGGAACCTCTGTTCTGGGCTTGAAATGGGGATCTGCCCTGAACTCTGTTCTGTGGTGGCTAGAAGTGGGATCTGCACCCTGGGAACTCTTGTTCTGTTGGGCTACGAACTGGGGATCTGCACCCTGGGAACTCTGTTTTCTGGTGGCTAGAAGGGGATCTGCACCCTGGGAACTCTGTTTCTGGGTGGCTAGAATGGGGAGCTGGCACCCTGGGAACTCTGTTCTGGTGGCTAGAATGGGAATCTGCACCCTGGGAACTCTGTTCTGGTGGCTAGAATGGGGATCTGCACCCTGGTTGTTGTGGCTAGAATGGATCTGTACCCTGGGACTCTGTTCTATGGCTGAATGGGGGTCCGCCCCTGAACTCTGTTTCTGTTGGCTAGAATGGGGGAGCTACCCTGGGAACTCTGTTCTGTTTGGCTGAAGGGGGATCTGCACCTGGAACTCTGTTCGGTGGCTAGAAGGGACTCCCTGGGACTCTGTCTGGTGGCTAGAATGGGGATCTGCACCCGGGAACTCTGTTCTGTTGGCTAGATGGGGATTGACTCACCCTGGGAACTCTGTTCTGGTGGCTAGAATGGGGGTCTGTACCCTGGGAACTCTGTTCTGTGGTGCTAGAATGGGGATCTGCACCCTGGGAACTCTGTTCTGGTGGCTAGAATGGGGATCTGCACCCTGGGAACTCTGTTCGTGTGCTAGAATGGGGATCTTCACCCTGGGAACTCTGTTCTGGTGGCTAGAATGGGGATCTGCACCCTGGAACTCTGTTCTGTGGCTAGAATGGGGATCTGCAACCCTGGGAACCTGTTCTGTTGGCTAAATGGGATCTGTCACCCTGGGAACTCTGTTCTGTGGCTAGAATGGGATCTGTACCCTGGGAACTCTGTTCTGGGTCTAGAATGGGATCTGCACCCTGGGAACTCTGTTCTGGTGGCTAGAATGGGGATCTGCACCCTGGGAACTCTGTTCTGTTGACTGGAATGGGGATCTGCACCCTGGGAACTCTGTTCTGGTGGCTAGAATGGGGATCTGACCCTGGGAACTCTGTTCTGTTGGCTAGAATGGGGATCTGCACCCTAGGAACTCTGTTCTGGTGGCTAGAATGGGGATCTGCACCCTGGGAACTCTGTTCTGTTGGCTAGAATGGGGATCTGCACCCTGGGAACTCTGTTCTGGTGGCTGAATGGGGATCTGCACCACCTGGGTATTCTTTCTTTGGTGGCTGAATGGGGATCTGTACCCTGGGAACTCTGTTCTGTGGTGTAGAGGGGATCTGCACCCTGGGAACTCTGTTCCTGTTGGCAGAATGGGGATCTGCACCCGGGGAACTCGTGTTCTGGTGGCTAGAATGGGGATCTGTACCCTGGGAACTCTTTTCTGGTGGCTAGAATGGGGATCTGTACCCTGGAACTCTGTCTGGGTGGCTGGATGGGGATCTGTACCCTGGGAACTCTGTTCTGGTGGCTGGAATGGGGATCTGTACCCTGGGAACTCTGTTCTGGTGGCTAGAATGGGGATCTGCACCCTGGGAACTCTGTTCTGGTGGCTGGAATGGGGATCTGTACCCTGGGAACTCGGTTCTGGTGTCTAGAATGGGGTCTGTACCCTGGGAACTCTGTTCTGGGTGCTAGAATGGGATCTGTACCCTGGGAACTCTGTTCTGGTGGCTAGAATGGGGATCTGTACCCTGGGAACTCTGTTCTGGTGGCTAGAATGGGGATCTGTACCCTGGGAACTCTGTTCTGGTGGCTAGAATGGGGATCTGTACCCTGGAACTCTGTTCTGTTCTGGTGCTAGAATGGGGTCTGTTACACCTGGGAACTCTGTCTGATGGCTAGAATGGGGATCTGTCACCCTGGGTACTCTGTTCTGGTGGCTAGAATGGTGATCTGTACCCTGGGAACTCTGTTCTGTGGCTAGAATGGGGATCTGTCACCTGGAAACTCTGTTCTGGTGGCTAGATGGGGATCTGTCATCTGGGAACTCTGTTCTGTGGCTAGAATGGGGATCTGACCCTGGGAACTCTGTCTGGTGGCTTTGGTAAATGGGAGTCTCCCCCTGGGAACTCTGTTCTGGTGGCTAAATGGGGATCTGCACCCTGGGAACTCTGTTCTGGTGGCTAGAATGGGGATCTGCACCCTGGGAACTCTGTTCTGGTGGCTAGAATGGGGATCTGCACCCTGGGAACTCTGTTCTGGTGTCTAGAATGGGGATCTGCACCCTGGGAACTCTGTTCTGTTGGCTAGAATGGGGATCTGCACCCTGGGAACTCTGTTCTGGTGGCTTAGATGGGGATCTGCCCTGGGAACTCTGTTCTGGTGGCTAGAATGGGGATCTGTACCCTGGGAACTCTGTTCTGGTGGCTAGAATGGGGATCTGCACCCTGGAACTCTGTTCTGTTGGCTGGAATGGAGGTCTGCACCCTGGGTACTCTGTTCTGGCGTGTTTCATCTACAGGACTGCGGCTTAAATCAAGCAACGAAGAATCCTATTAATTGGGGAGGAAAATATAAGATTACGGTTCTGTTGTAAGCCTCTCCTGTAGCATCATCAGGTCCCCCTAGAAATCTCATTGTTATGCCTCATGGCTAAAGGTTTACTAAATGCTACACTGCTATTGGCCCAAATATCCATTCAAAAAAAAAATGGTGACAGCAGAGCCAATGAAAATATAAAGAATACAACATGATTTTTTTTATATACAATAAAACCCGATATTTCACTTTTGGACCGGCTGGCTATTCGATCATATGTTAGACCATGGAAATGGCTATTCAAGGGATCTGTGAAATGACCAATACATATAATTCATATGTGCACACCCCTCCAGCAGATCTTCAACAACTCCATTGTGGATGGAAAACTGTGGACACAAACATGTTCATCCAGTCACGCTGTCATGTCTCAAGACCAAGGGCATTTCATGGCACCCCTTCAAGACCCTCCTCAAAGCCCAGGTCAAAACGGAAGCCCCAGGACGACCCTGGTCGAGTCACAAGCCCACTGCTGTGGGCATACCAGAGTTATGATCCTGTGCAACCTTACAAAAAACAGTTTGAACGATATTTGTTCATTCAATCCTTTTGGTGACATCGTATTCAGCTTTCTCATCTTTACTTCCAATCTCAGAAGCTCCCTGTCTCTGTCCCCACCGTACACCATAGCTGGTAGATGGTCAATGGCTCTCCATCTAAACGTCGCTAGACTGTGCCCGGAAGTCTTGAAATGTTTAGCCACCGATTGCTCAAACCGATTAGGGCCCTCTTTCTCTTTGGGCATTGTATTATCATTCTTTAGTGAACTTAGGGCCGCCCTAATGGACGCCCTGTGGTTGCCCATTCTCTCACGAAGGGTAGTGGTGGTTTTCCCCACATACCCTAACTCCACATGGGCACATAATTAGATAGATAGTGTATGTACTCGTGCACGTCAATCTAGTTTTATATCGATATGCGTTTCCCCGTTTGTGGAGGTGGAAAATCGTTCCAGCTAGCATGTACCTAAGGTCTGGCACCCTACACATTTGTAACATCCATTTTTCGTTTGTGTCAACCATGTCTCATTATTGGAAATTTAGTTTCTGAAATCCGTCAACCATAAGCAAATCACGTAAGTTGCGGCCCCTTCTATAGCAAACCTTAAATTTGCCTGTCGAACCGCCAGGGACTCATCATTGTGAATAATGTTTCCAACGTTATTGCGCATTCCTCCTTAGGACCGCTGACATAGGGGTATAGGTAGTGCACAAAGGCACTATCGTATGGTTACGTGAGTGCCACTTAAGATTGCTTTGCTAGTATATATATATATATATATATATAAAAACGTATGCAGCAGCATCAAAGAATGACATCAGCTTGATGAAATGCAGTAAAAGACTTTATTAGCTTGTTAGACACAATGTAACTGTAACTTTCAATTGTATCCACTTCTAGGTGATACATTGTAATTGAATTGATGGTATCAATTTCCTGTTTTCTATTATATATGCTAGTCATGTGTGACTATCTCAAGGCTTGTTTGACCACAAGCCAATAAAGTATATATATATATTATATATTTAGTTAACAGACACTGAGCCTCCGAGGGCTTGTACATACTATTTATAGAGCAACAGTAGTCAAGTGAACCTACGCGTTTCGGCCCGGAAGTCCTAGGCCTAGGAATTCCGGGCCGAAACGCGTAGTTCACTTGACCTACTTTGCTCTAATAAATAGTATGTACAAGCCCTCGGAGTGCTCAGTGTCTTCGTTAACTGTATGGTTTTTTACCTGAGCACCAGGCAGATGTTTGTGAGACCGGAGTGCAACGGATTTCCATAACCTTTATTATATTATATATTCTATATTATATATTATATATTAATATATCTATTATAGATATATATATATATATATATAACTGCTACTATAGACAAATCTGAGAAAACATAACACATGTTCTGGTGTAATTGGACAATATTAAATCATTTAAGAGCTCAATCTATATGGAAAGACTCATAATTATTGAAAATAAGTCTACATTACTTACAAATCTAGTAATCAAAAGGCTTAACAAAAATAAACCTTTAACTAAGATCCATGCAATGTCTTGGTCAAAGAGGAGTAAACACTCAGTTCAGGATAAACATTGTTAAAGAATAACATGTTTAAGGAGGTAAACATTCAGTTTAAGGAGTAACTCAGTAAGGAGTAACACTACATTAAGAGTAACATTCAGTTAATGAGGAGTAAACTCAAGTTAAGGAGTGAACATTCAGTTAAGGAGTAAACACTCAGTTTAAGGAGTAAACACTTAGTTTAAGGAGTAAACATTCAGTTTAAGGAGTAAACATTCAGTTTAAGGAGAGAACTTTCAGTTTAAGGAGTAAACATTCAGTTTAAGGAGTAAACATTCAGTTTAAGTAGTAAATATTCAGTTTAAGGAGAGAACATTCAGTTTAAGGAGTAAACATTCAGTTTAAGGAGTAAACATTCAGTTTAAGGAGAGAACATTCAGTTTAAGAAACAAACACCGAGTTTGAGGAGTAAACATTCGGTTTAAGGAGTAAACATTCGGTTTAAGGAGTAAACATTCAGTTTTAAGGAGAAGAACATTCAGTTTAAGAAATAAACACCGAGTTTGAGGAGTAAACATTTGGTTTAAGGAGTAAACATTCGTTTAAGGAGTAAACATTCAGTTTAAGGAGAGAACATTCAGTTTAAGAAATAAACACCGAGTTTCAGGAGTAAACATATTGGTGAAGGAGTAAACATTCTTTTAGAAATATTCGTTAAGACGAGAAATCAGTTTAAGAAATAAACACCGATTCAGGAGTAAACATTCAGTTGAGTAAACTAGTTAAGGGCAAATTCAGTTGGAGTAAATACTTAGTTTAAGAAGTAAACATTCAGTTTAAGGTGTGTAAAGTGGAAAAGGTAATAAGTAATTCTTCAGAAAGTCACACTTATCAGAAAGTTTGATTTAGGGTAAAGAAATCAATATTACTTGACATTTCAAATATAGACCCAATTATTGATGTTTTTTCAACCATCTGGAGCCATGTATAAAGTAAAGATACAAAATGTTTCCTGTTGAAGAAGTTGTTACATAAGGGTCATAGGATCAGAAATTAAATAAA
Source organism: Hymenochirus boettgeri (assembly GCA_019447015.1). Lineage (NCBI taxonomy): Eukaryota > Metazoa > Chordata > Amphibia > Anura > Pipidae > Hymenochirus > Hymenochirus boettgeri. The sequence continues at coordinate 11,154 of JAACNH010000060.1, forward strand.
AATTACATCCAACCAGTCTACTCTAACCCTAACGTAAATATTGATCCAGAGGAAGGCAAAAATCATTCCTGACTCCAAATTGCAATCCCTGATCACAAAAACTATAATTAATAATACCAGTAATTTTCAGAATGTTTCAATATTAGAAAATTATCTAGCCCACTTTTAAAGCTATTCAGTGAACTTGCCATTACCACATCTGCTGGAAGACAGTTCCACAGTTTCACCGTTCTCATTGTAAAGAAACCTTTCCTAACCTGAAGATGAAACTTCATTACTTCTCATTTTAAAGGATGTCCACGTGTCCCTCTGATATGACCTATTAGTAAAAATGCACCAGAGAGTTTTTATTGTATGGCCCTTAATATCCCTATGCATGTCTATAAAGTATAATTGTCAGTCCTGTGTACAACAAATAAAAAGAAAAAATAACTCAATTACTTAAAGGACAACTAAGTCAAGAACACCACTGAACCAGAAGGTAGAACACCTTGACATACAACTAGTAATCTGTGTCTTACCTGTTGTTTTGATACGTGCGCTGTGAAAATTACCTAAGTAACATATGGTATGTGCTTTACTTCTCAGCATTCTAGCATCACACAGTTTGGTCAACGACCATTATGTTCTGCACATGCTCAGTCCTTAGCTATGGCAGAAACTTGTTACAGTTGGTCACACCCATTAATTATCTCTAGCCAATCCTTTCACAGGATAGATAAAGGAAGGAAGCCTGGACTGTGGTCTGTCACTGCCAATACACACAGATACTTCATCCAGTTCTTAGCAAGCTTACATTTACTTTAATATAATTTACTGATGTGGGATTTTATAGCTTATTGGTGTTTATAGGGGGTTATTTTCAGATTCTGGAGTATATAAATTGTGTTTAGTTCTCTTTTAATAAATACATTTCTTAATTCAAGAAATGGGTAGTATAATGAGTTAAAAGAAATTAAAAAGATCTGCACATCATGGCAAACACACGCTACCCTATATATATTTTACAGATTACACCATTATGACTTAAAAGCAGTTATGCAATCTCACATACAATATGGCCACTAAATAGGGAATAAACAAAAGGATTATTTCTTCCCAGTAAATGGGACTTTGAGTTCATTTCAGGTCTAAATAAAATAATGTAACATTTTGGGATAAATATACATCCTAATAGTCCAGCACTTGAGGTCAATATGGCAAATATCTCCACACACACAGTGTTTTTTCCCTTTGGTGCTCAGATAGGCCGGGATCATTGTGATCCAAACACTGCAGAAACCAGCATGCTGAAGTTTGTACTTGGCCTCATTAAAACTGTCCGGTAAGGTCCGAGCTAAATGCTAAAACAAAACTAACAGCTGCCAGAAGCCCCATATAACCATAATGAGTAAAAGGCAATAGCTGATCCCTCATTGCACTGAATGATGATTGTTCCAGGGGGAAGTGTCAATGTCCATATCCTGAAAGGGAGGAGAATGGCCAACCATTCATACAGATTATTATTTGAATGGATGAACAGATCAAGGACTACAGAATTGGACAGTTTGACTCCCACCCATTTCCTCCAGAGCTCCCAGGCTTGGTGGCTTTGAATGCAATGTAACCATGATAGTCTTGGCCGGAGAGAAGAACAGCTATGGAGAAGTGATTCCAAAAGTTGTTACGTACATGCAGGTTATATCCACAGGGCGACCGAAAGGACCAGAACACAGTGAGAGCTCAGCTTATGGAGACCAGGAGGAGAAGCTGAGGTTCTGTTATGGCTCTCCACAATGGTTGTTTTGTGGAATGTAATGAAAACCACCAATATTATAATTGTTATAAAGGAAAATGAAAGAGAGAAAACTGAGAAAATGATGGAAATTGAGTCATTTGTGAAGGACAGGAAATCCTCTGTCTTGGCAATACACCGAGTCCTGTTCCTATTAGTCCATTCCAGTTCTGCACATCTAAGCAGTTTTTACTGTCTGTGAGAACAAATACACATGACATAACTCTGAAAGATAATTGTTCTTTATCATTTTAAAAATGTCTACATCCAAATGTCGCGGCCGCTACCTGTCTTCTAATTTTCACAATGTTCTGTGCACCGAACATTCGGGCGTGCAACCGCTTGTGAGCACACCCGTTCTTTGGCTCTCATTGGCTGCCATTATTGATCGGGAGATTCAAATCTTCTTCTCCCAATTTTGCTCCTACTGCACCTGATCTGCTTATTGCTTGGTTCCTCTTCCCTGTTTATGGTTCTGCCCTCCACTCATTCCTTTCCCATTATAGCCTATGACTTGTTCCTTGCCCGTTACTAGCCTATGACTTGTTCCTTGCCCGTTATAGCCTATGACTTGTTCCTTTCCCGTTATAGCCTATGACTTGTTCCTTGCCCATAATAGCCTATGACTTGTTCCTTGCCTGTTAAGCCTATGACTTGTTCCTTGCCCGTTATAGCCTATGACTTGTTCCCTCCCTTTATAGCCTATGACTTGTTCCTTGCCAATTATAGCCATGACTTGTTCCTTGCCTGTTATAGCCTATGACTTGTTCCTTGCCCGTTATAGCCCATGACTTGTTCCCTTCCCTTTATAGCCTATGACTTGTTCCTTGCCCGTTATAGTCTATGACTTGTTCCTTGCCCGTTATAGTCTATGACTTGTTCTCCTGTTATAAGCCTATGACAAAATTTGTTGTTCCTTGCCTCGTTATAGCCTATGACTTGTTCCTTGCCGGTTTATAAGCTATGGACTTTTCCTTGCCCGTATAGCCTATGACTTGTTCCTTGCCTGTTATAGCCTATGACTTGTTCCTTGCCCGTTATAGCCTATGACTTGTTCCTTGCCCCGTTATAGCCTATGACTTGGCCGTTATGCCAGTTTCCTTGTATATTCTCGCCTCAGCCATGTACCCAGCCCTTTAAGTACAGGGGGCAACCGATCCCAGTGTGGCGCTACTAGCCTCCCAGCAAGCTTGTCTACTGGTGAAGGAGTGGTATTAGATCAGGGTATGTGGGCAGAAAGAATACTTGGGGATCCGGAGCATCACACAGCACATGATGACATTTAATATAGTTGCTATAGCCGAGATTTATATTTCCCCAGAGGAAGATTTTGTGCTGCTTTGTATCCAAAAACCAAATGCTGGGCGTCAGCTCGACACACCTTACCTTCCGTGTCCCCTCGATGCGATCAGCCGTATTAAGTGAAGAGAAGGTGTGCGCCGCTAAACATATTAAATATCCCCCCTAAATCTATTCCCCCCCAATAAATTAAACAGAGAATTCACATAGAAATGGGAATGACTATTTTAATTGGGTAGAAAACAATTTATTTTCTCATTGACTTTATATATGTTTTTGCCACAAAATTTTAGGTTTCAAAGCCAAACCCCTTCTATGAAAGTCTGTACCAAGCGTATATACAAACGGTGGCAGGTAACATAAGTGAGAAAAGACAATGAAGAAGGAAATCGAGCAGGTGCAATGCTCGAAGCACTGGTCACCATTACATGGGTGGCTTGCCTTGGACACACAGCAAAGGAAGACATTGAGTAGATTACCCATTCTTCCTCCTTCACCAGGCACAAAGCAGCCAAGCAGCTGCTAATAGGACTTGTTCTTAATCTGCAATGTCTTCTCCAAATGTGTGGATGGCTAAGACTTTTTGCACAGTCACATTTAATTACACAGTGCAATGGTCAGAAACAATTAGTTCACATATGAAACAGTGGAGAGTAGCACATAACAGTGATCACCTGATGAAGGGAGATGTCCCCCCACATCTCCCTGTTGTGGTGAATAAAAAGTTATATACTACTCTACTCTCGACTGTTACATTAGAGGGTTAGAGGGAACTATTTTCTCTCAAGCAATAGACTACGCCACCCTTTCAACCTGAGAAAGAACATTTCAGTAAATGGGTCTTCACTGCGAGGACAGTAAGGTTGGGGAAGTTCTACCTGACAATTATTTGATGGCTGAATCTCTGAACATTCAAAGGAGTTCTTGTATGTTTCCTAGGATAGACAGAATATTCAGGGTTATAGCTGGTGACCGTATCTTGGCTTGTGTGTTTGGTCATATCCCCACTATGGGGCATGTATAATTTTGAGTGGGGGAGAATGTGTCTTTTTTGTTGGATTAGGGGCTGTGGTTTTTTTTGGAGGGGTTAAGGGTGATGGATAGCATATAACCTGGCCTAGAATTACCCCTACTACCCAATATGATCCGACCCGCCTTTCACACTCCACTGCCAATCATTTACAGCTTATGTCTCACCCCCTATCTCTCTAGACTGTAAGCTCTTTGGGCAGGTTCTCTCTCCTATTGTATCACACGGTATTGCTGTAAGAAACTTCACACTCTGTGTACTATATTTGTATTACCTGTGTATGTAATAAGTATGACTTGTATAACATGTATTACCCTGTATGTAATGTAGACTATGAATTGTAAAGTGCCACGAAGATGGCCTGATGGACTGATTTGAACCCAAATTAAGTGTGTAATTGTATATATATAAGGTTAGAATATACTTTGCCTCCTCCTCCATAAACAAAAAGTGTGAGACATGTGGTGTGATCTGGGTTTCAAGATCGTGATTAGGATAGAGGACACCTATTATTAAAAACACATGCAACATAGCTAAAAGTGGCCATACTAACACAAACGATAATAGGTAAATCCTGTTGGAAATGACAGGATTTACCTATTATTGTCAGTCTGTAGGGGTTTTTTTTCCCGACCGACTGTAGTGCATGAACGACCGGAGTCAGCATTATTGTTGGTCGGGAACATTGGAAAATTTACTCCCTTACTTAAAGTAAAGGGAGACGTTAGAGATGGCCGAACTTCAGTAAAGTTCGAATTGGACCCATTAAGTCTATGGGAGAGTGATAGTTCGAAAAGTCCCGATGATTTACAAGCTAAACTAATAATGGTAACTTACGTTAATGGCTGTGGCACCTGGGAAATGGTCTGGGGACATGTCACTGTCACCAAACTTGTTAAAAATTTGTTAAACATGAGCGGGCAATTGTCGGATTTACCCAAGCTACATCAAGGGTTACGGCCAATTCGAGCGTTACCGACGATACTTTCAGGGTTACCGAACGATCTTTCGAGGGTTACCGAACGATACTTTCGAGGGTTACCGAACGATACTTTCGAGGTGTTAGCGCAAACAGAACCATAATTCAGGTTACTGAAATTGTAATGATATTTTTTAGGGTTAGCAAAAACAAACGTTACTTTCGAGGGTTACGAACGGTTTGTAAATTCGATAATTCTCGAAACAGCTATGACAAACGTTCGATAACTATTGAGAGTCCAGAAAGTTCGAAAGTCCGAGAATTCAGGTCTGGGATAGATCGAGAAGTCTGAGTCCATTCGAACTCCATATGCGTCTCGAACTCGGGTTCAAGTTCTAGTCCATCTCTAGAGTCGATACTATCATGCGGTGTATGGCCCCACAGCCACCGATCCCTATACCCATACGCGTATGGGGATCGGACATGTCCATGTTTTCTGTCCCCAGCGTCGACAGATACCAATGTGATCAGATACCAATGTGTGTCGGACATGTGTTTGGAAATCGCATTGTATGGCCAGCTCAAGTTAGATTGAAGATTGTTTCATTTAAATCAGTTTGCAATCATCACTGCCCTGCTAATCATTCATTAAAGGGCATGTCCCCCCAATCTAAAAATGTGCCCCAGTTCTGCCTCACTGTATAACCAATCGACAGCGACTCCTGTCGCCCGCCCCCTCGTTACATTTACATAGTAATTATTGATAAAGACAGACGTCCATCAATCCAACCTATTCACCCCTTTTTTTTTTTTTATCCCTACCTAACAGTTGATCCGAGGAAGCAAAAACCCAGCTAAAAAGGGGGGAAAAATTTCATTCCTGACTCCAAACTGCAATCGGAAAGTATCCCTGGATCAACCAGATCTTATGTCATTCATTAACCAGTAATTCTCAATATTTTTTAGTTTTAGAAACTTATCCAGGCCTTTTTTAAAGCTATTTAAAATGACTTGCATTACCACATCTGCTGGAAGACAGTTCCACAGTTTCACCGTTCTCACTGTAAAGAAACCTTTCCTAACCTGAAGATGAAATTATTTCTTCCAACCTTAAAGGATGTCCACGGTCCTCTGATATGACCTGTTAGTAAACAATGACCAAGAGTTCATGTATGGGCCATTAATATATTTTATAAGGTATATCATGTCCCCACGCAAACGTCGCTTTCCAATGTAAACAGCCCTAACTTGTCTAATCTGCCTGCCTATTCAAACCCCTCCATTCCCTTATAATTTAGTTGCCCTTCTATGAACTGCCTCAATTGCCAAGATGTCCCTTTTGTATATGGGATTCCAAAACTGCACCCACCGCATATTCCCAAATGAGGCCTTCCCAGTGCCTTGTAAAGAGGGAGAATAATATTTTTCTCTCTTGAATCTATTCCCCTTTTTATACAGACAATATCTTGCTAGCTCTAGCCGTTGCTACCTGGCATTGTTTGCTATGCTAAGTCTGTTTCTACCAGAACCCCCAATCTTTTTCCATTACAGATGCACTTAACACAGAATATTTATGGTGTAGGTGGCACAGGGATTATTACATCCCAATGCATCACCTACATTTATCAACATTGAATCTCATCTGCCATTCTACTGCCCTTTTGATAATCTATCTAGGTCTGCTTGCAGCACTTGCACATCATTGGAAGTTTCCAAAGCTCTGCATAGTTTTTAGTGTCATCAGCAAACACAGGAGACCTTGCTCTCAATGCCCCTTCTAAGTCATTTATAAACAGATTAAACAGAAGCGGCCCCAGTACAGAACCCTGAGGCACTCCGCTTAGAACTTTAGCCCACATAGATGTAGCTCCATTACCACCACTCTCTGTTTGCGATCCAATAACCATTTCTCTATCCATGAACAAATGTTTTCTTCAAGGCCACCAGTCCTCAGTCGCCATGTGGCACAGTATCAAAAGCTTTTGCAAAATCCAAATATACCACATCCACTGCTGTGCCTGAATCTAACTTCTTACTCACTTCTTCATAAAACAATTAAATTTGTCTGGCATGATCTATTTCTCATAAATCCATGCTGACTACTACTAATAAGATCATCTCTAGACAAAGTCAAGGATATGATCCCTTACAAAGTTTCTATCACTTCCCTACCACTGATGTTAGGCTTACAGGTCTATAGTTTCCAGGCTGTGAACGACTACCTTTTTTGAATATTGGTATTACATTGGCTTTTTTCCAATCTAGCGGCACATCCCCAGACAAAAGCGAATCTAAAAAGATGAGAAACAATGGTCTAGATAGAACTACTAAAGCTCTTTTAAAATCCAGGATGCAATCCATCTGGTCCTGGGGCTTTATTGATATTAACTTTGTCTAATTGTTTCCGTACCATATCCTCTGTTAGCCAATGTGAATACTCTCCATTTCTTCCCTGCATATACTACAATCCCTACTGTAAGGACAAGGATTCTCAACCGTAAAAACGACATGCAAAAAACTGTTTAGCAGATTAGCCTTTTCGGCATCCTCTACAACCACCTCACCCCCATTATTTATAGTCCCACATTCTCAGACCCTCTCTTTTACAGTTTATTACTTAAAAACATTTTGGGGTTGAACTTTGTTGGGCCATCCGTATTTCATTTTCTATTTTAGCTAGTTTAATTGCTTTCTTGCACCTTTATTACAGCTTTTGTACTCCCTGTAAGCCTGTTCTGTGCCTTCTGTTTTCAAAATTTTAAAAGCCTTTTTCTTTTTTTCATTTCCCTTTTACCTGAGCATTAAGCCATGCAGGACTGGACCTCATTTTTTTTACACTTGTTACCTAAAGGTACCGATTTGGAAATGTTATAGTTTAATATCCCTTTAAAAGTGGTCCACATCTGCTCAGTATCTTTACCTAGAAACAGTTCCCCCCAGTCTATAAGCAGGAGCGATTCTTTTAACAGCATAAAATTAACTTTCCTAAAGTTAAAAGTTTTTGTTAAAACCAGTGCACTTTAGTTTTTTGCAACCACTATTAAATGACACTATATCAGGTCACTATTCCCTATATAAATGACACTATATCATAAACACTATTCCCTATATAAATGACACTATATCATGGTCACTATTCCTATATTAAATGACACTATATCATGGTACTATTCCCTATATTAATGACACTATCTCATGTCCTATTCCACATATTAAATGACCTATATCATGATCCTATCCCTATTTAAATGACACTATATCATGTCACTATTCCCTATATTAAATGCCTATATCATGATCACTATTCCCTATATTAAATGACACTATATCATGATCACTATTCCCTATATTAAATGACACTATATCATGGTCACTATTCCCTATATTAATGAATACCTATACATGATCACATTCCCTATATTAATGACACTATATCATGGTCACTATTCCCTATATTAATGACACTATATCTGATCAATTCCCTATTTAAATGACATATCATGATCACTATTCCCTATATTAAATGACACTATCATGTCCTATTCCATATTAAATGACACATATCATGATCCCTATTCCTATATAAATGACACTATATCATGGTCACTATTCCCTATATTAAATGACACTATATCTGATCACTATTCCCTATATTAAATGACACTATATATGGTACCCCTATTCCTAATTAAATGACACTATATCATGATCACTATTCCCTATATTAAATGACACTATATCATGATCACTATTCCCTATATTAAATGACACTATATCATGGTCACTATCTCCCTATATTAAATGACCCTATATCATGATCACTATTCCCTATATTAAATGACACTTATATCATGGTCACTATTCCCTATATTAAATGACACTATATCATGATCAACTATTCCCATATTAAATGACACTATATCATGGTCACTACTTCCCTATATTAAATGACAACTATATCATGTATCACTATTCCCTATATTAAATGACACTATATCATGGTCGCTATTCCCATATTAAATGACACTATATCATGATCACTATTCCCTATATTAAATGACACTATATCATGGTCACTATTCCCATATTAAAGACACTATATCATGATCACTATTCCCTATATTAAATGACACTATACATGATCACTATTCCCTATATTAATACACTATATCATGGTCACATTCCCTATATTAAATGACACTATATCATGATCACTATTCCCTATATTAAATGACACTATATCATGATCACTATTCCTATATTAAATGACACTATATCTGGTCGCTATTCCCTATATTAAATGACACTATATCATGATCACTATTCCCTATATAAATACTATTCATGGTCCTATTCCCTATTTAAAAGCACTATATCATGATCACTATTCCCTATATTAATGACACTATATCATGGTCACTATTCCCTATTATAAATGACACTATAAGCATGATCACTATTCCCTATATTAAAATGACACTATATCATGGTCACTATTCCCTATATTAAATGACACTATATCATGGTCACTATTCCCTATATTAAATACACTATATCATGATCACTATTCCCTATATTAAATGACACTATATCATGGTCACCCTATTCCCTATATTAAATGACACTATATCATGATCACTATTCCCTATATTAAATGACACTATATCATGATCACTATTCCTATATTAAATACACTGTATCTGGTCCATATTTTCCCTATATTAATGACACTAATCATGAACCCTATTCCCTATATTAAATGACACTTATCATGTCACTATTCCCTATATTAAATGACACTGTATCATGATCACTATTCCCTATAAAATGACCCTATATCATGTATCCACTATTCCCTATATTAAATGACACTATATCATGGTCACTATTCCCTATATTAAATGACACTATATCATGATCACTATTCCCTATATTAAATGACACTATATCATGGTCGCTATTCCTATATTAAATGACACTATATCATGATCACTATTCCCTATATTAATACAACTATATCATTGGTCAGCTATTCCCTATATTAAATGACACTATATCATGATCCTATCCATATTAAATGACACTATATCATGGTCGCTATTCCCTATATTAAATGACACTATATAATGATCACTATTCCCTATATAAGACACTTATCATGGTCACTATTCCCTATATTAATGACACTATATCATGATCACTATTCCCTATATTAAATGACACTATATCATGGTCACTATTCCCTATATTAAATGACACTATATCATGGTCACTATTCCCTATATTAAATGACACTATAATCATAACACTATCCCTATATTAAATGACACTGTATCATGGTCACTGTTCCCTATATTAAATGACACTGTATCATGATCACTATTCCCTATATTAAATGACACTATATCATGATCACTATTCCCTATATTAAATGACACTATATCATGGTCACTATTCCCTATATTAAATGACACTATATCATGATCCCTATTCCCTATATTAAATGACACTATATCATGTCGCTATTCCTATATTAAATGACACTATATCATGGTCACTATTCCCTATATTAAATGACACTATATCATGATCACATATTCCCTAATTAAATGACACTATATCATGATCACTATTCCCTATATTAAATGACACTATCATGTCACTATTCCCTATATTAAATGACACTATATCATGGTCACTATTCCCTATATTAAATGACACATATCATGATCACTATTACCTATATTAAATGACACTATATCATGGTCACTATTCCCTATATTAAATGACACTATATCATGATCACTATTCCCTGTATTAAATGACACTATATCATGATCACTATTCCCTATATTAAATGACACTGTATCATGGTCACTATTCCCTATATTAAATGACACTATATACATGATCACTATTCCTATATTAAATGACAACTATATCATGGTCACATTCCCTATATTAAATACACTATATCATGATCACTATTCCCTATATTAAATGACACTATATCATGATCACTATTCCCTATATTAAATGACACTATATCATGGTCACTATTCCCTATATTAAATGACACTATATCATGATCACTATTCCCTATATTAATGACACTATATCATGATCACTATTCCCTATATTAAATGACACTATATAAGGGTCACTATTCCCTATATTAAATGACACTATATCATGAACACTATTCCCTATATTAAATGACACTATATCATGGTCACTGTTCCCTATATTAAATGACACTGTAATCATTACTATTCCCTATATTAAATGACACTATATCATGATCACTATTCCCTATATTAAATGACACTATATCATGTCACCATTCCCTATATTAAATGACACCTATATCATGATCACTATTCCCTATATTAAATGACACTTATCATGGTCCCGTATCCCTATATTAAATGACACTATTCATGATCACTATCCATATTAAATGACACTATATCAGGTCGCTATTCCCTATATTAAATGACACCTATATCATGATCACTATTCCCTATATTAAATGACACTTATCATGGTCGCTATTCCCATTAAATGACACTATATCATGATCACTATTCCCTATATTAAATGACACTGTATCATGGTCACTATTCCCTATATTAAATGACACTATATCATGATCACTATTCCCATATTAAATTACACTATATCATGATCACTATTCCCTTTATTAAATGACACTATATCATGGTCACTATTCCCTATATTAAATGACACTATATCATGATCACTATTCCCTATATTAAATGACACTATATCACGGTCACTATTCCCTATATTAAATAACACTATATCATGGTCACTATTCCTTATATTAAATGACACTATATCATGGTCACTATTCCCTATATTAAATGACACTATATCATGATCACTATTCCCTATATTAAATGTCACTATATCATGTCGTATCCCTATATAATGACACTATATCTGATCACTATCCCTATATTAAATTACACTATATCATGGTCACTATTCCCTATATTAAATGACACTATATCATGATCACTATTCCCTATATTAAATGACACTATATCATGATCACTATTCCTTATATTAAATGACACATATCATGGTCACTGTTCCCTAAGCTTCCCATTACCTTCATCTCCAAAATGAGCTCAGGGTTATTAGGTATCACCAGATCCAACAACGCTTTCTGTCTAGTAGGAACTTCTACCATCTGTGAAAGAAAATGCTCATATAGGAAATTTAAGAACTTATACCTTTGAGGTGCTGGCAGGTCCCTTACTCCAATCTATGTCAGGGTAGTTAAAATCCCCAAAACCAGAACATGCCCCATACCAGCACCTTCACCAACTGCATATGGAGATTCATTTCCACCTCTTCCCCGCATTTGGCGGCTTATAACATACCCCAACAATTAATTTACCTACCTTCTTGCTTCTGTACACAGTTCCACCCATATTGTTTCTGCCATATCGTTTACTCCCCCATCTTTTAAATTTGGCTTCAATTCCTGTTTAACATACATACATACTCCTCCTCCTTTCTTATTAACTTTGTCATGTCTAAATAAGGACTATCCTTCAATATTTACTGTCTAGTCGTGTGAATCATTAAGCCATGATTCTACTATACCAATTACATCATACCTTTCCTTTAAAGCTATATTATTCAAGTTCGCCGGTTTTTCCAGCCAGACTTCTTGCATTTGTAAACATACATTTTAGATTATCAATTGATTTACTTCCATACATGGTCGTACATGCCTCCTTATCCCCTATGCTCCCCTTCTCCTCCCTCCGTTGTGTTATAGCCCCCTGATCCCTAACTTCTCTATCTACCCCTGTGTATTTCAACGTTCCCTCCCCCCCATACCTAGTTTAAAATCTCTCCAACCCCCTAGTTATCTTCTCCCCAAAACAGCTGCACCATCACCATTGAGGTGCAATCCGTCTCTAGTAAAGAGCCTGTAGCTAACAGAAAAATCAGCCCAGTTCTCTAAAAACCCAAACCCCATCTCCTTACACACACTCTCTTAGCCACGCATTTATACTCCTGAGCTCCCATTGTCTCCCTAGCGTAGCACGTGGCTGCGTTAGTATTTCTGAAATCACTACCCTGAGGTCTTGCTTTTAATTTGGCCCCTAATTCTCGGAAATCATTTTTAAGGACCTCACCTCCACCTCTAACTTTGTCATTGGCACCAATGTGAACCAAGACCGCCGGGTCACTCCCAGCCCCCCCAATAATCTGTCTACACGATCCACCACATGTCGAACCCTAGCACCAGGCAGGGAACGCACAGTCCGCCATGTAGGGTCTTGGTGACAGATTCACCTATCTACCCTTCTAATAATGGAGTCCCCTACACCACTACCACCTGCCTTTCCTTCCTAGCCCCCAGTTCTTCCTCCCTTGTATTGGAGATGGCCGTCCCCTGGTCTCAAGGGAAAGGCCCGCCTCCATACATGCGGCTTCCGAGCCATCGTCCTCCACATCTTCACCTAAAATGGCAAATCTTGTTGGATCGACCAGCTGGGAAGTAGCGTCCCTATCCTTCCGTCCCCTACTTCCCCTGGTGACCCTTACGAATCTATCTTCCTTCTCCACCTTATCTGCCCATGTCCACCCTCCAGTTTACTGGCCCCTGCCAGTACCTCATTTCCCCTGATTTGCCAATCCCTGCAATGCTGCAAGTTTACCCTTTAGATTCTGGACCTCAGATTCAAATGGGCAACCCACTCACATCTGACACCTACAAGGTCCCCTGGGGCAGCTGCTCCAAGATCCCATACATGCAGCAGGATGCACATTGCGCAGCCCCAACAAAACTGTCCATACTAAACACTATACACACCAGAGACACAGCAATACACAGCAGAGAAATAGCAGCGTTGTTCTTAAACCCTTTCTTGTTCTAAACGCTTTTAATCCCCTTTAAAAACAAAATCCTTTTGAAAGAAAATCGCTCAAGAGCTGATCGCTCTGGAGAAATGACTTAAATGAGGTTCAAAACCAAAGAGCCACCAGCCCTCAGCCAATTTAAACGGCTGTTTCTTTTTAGCAGAGAGGGAAGAAGACGGGAGTGAAGGGTCTGTAAGTAGATATTTAAACATTTTTTTATTATTATTATGGCGGTTGGGGGGGGGGGGACCTAAGGATCATAATAGTAAAATGGACTGAATGTTTGTTTCTTGTCTTCATTATTCATTATTTTGAATTGTGCACTTTTCATCTTTTGTAACATTTTTTTCCCCTTCTTTTTGTCCTCTCCTAATCCTATCCATATAGTACCTTGGTTTAATCTGTCCTTGGCTGATTCTCCAGCATATCTTTCACCTTATAACTCAACAGTACATACCATGGCTAAACACAAAGAGGACCTTGCTTTCCTGAATAAATTAGAAACAAGCTAGCAGACCTCAGAAAAATAATATAAAGGACATTTCCACACCACAACGAAAATCTAACCCACTACTGGCCCCACTGTGTAGTTTAGAAAAATCCTTACCTTACATCTCTACTCCTTATGGTTCTCCTGCAAAGTCTGTCAGAATTCCAGGAAACTGAAGAGTAGGAGCTGTCTTCCTGTCCAAAGGTTTTCTGCCTCTTCTGTAGCCTCCAGGGAGGGATGGTGACATGCGCGGGGAGCCCATTCCCCCTCCTCCCCCAACCAGGATCAATCCATGCCTGCCCTTCCACCTACCTTAAAATGCTTTTAATGAATGGTAGCTCCCCCCTGCAACCTCCTTTATTTCTTTGGAAAACAATCAGAGCGTTACTTACAGCACTTCGTTCCTGCGGCAGCCTCTCCAGCAATCACAGACACAGTTTGCCCTTCCTGTGGGAACATTGTATTGTAAGTAACATTCTGATAGTTTTTTTAAAGAAATAACTTGGTGATTAGGGCAGGGGAGGAGATACCATATATTTTATTTTGTGCTAATATGTAGTGCAAAACTTAAAGAAGAACTAAACTTAATTTTTTAAAATCCTAATGTAAAAGCTTTTCTACCCAGAATATCTATACATTGAAAGATTTCTTCTCTAGTTATTTGCATTAGTGGATATAGTAATAGATTCTGTAACAAAGGAGGCTTCCATGTTGTTGCCAGTACAACTCATAACCCATGTTGGCTTCATAGAGTCACGCCCCCTGACCCCAGATTCACTGTCTATGTGCACAAAATTTCTTTCTAGTGAAAGATAAAGTTTCTAAATGTACCCGTGATCACAGTTGAGTTGCTGGTGGCGCACCATGTAACTGCTGTGGTTTTAGGAACAAACATACCAAAGTCACAATTTCAAATCCCGAGTTTACTTATGGAACAATATAACATGGTCTACTGGCTCTGTCATTTATTTACCAACCTGCGTGAATTGCTGACAGTCTTCCAGTGGCAATACAAAATAGTGAACTGATTTTACGGACATTTACAAAATGTACATCTATCAATTCCATGTTCACGGTGGCATGTTCTGCTAAAGTGCTGGGTTAGTAAAAAAATAGACTTTGGGACACAGGTTCCATTCCCCATGCTCCCTTACACTATATCATGGTCACTATTCCCTATATTAAATGACACTATATCATGATCACTATTCCCTATATTAAATGACACTATATCATGATCACTATTCCTTATATTAAATGACACTATATCATGGTCACTGTTCCCTAAGCTTCCCATTACCTTCATCTCCAAAATGAGCTCAGGGTTATTAGGTATCACCAGATCCAACAACGCTTTCTGTCTAGTAGGAACTTCTACCATCTGTGAAAGAAAATGCTCATATAGGAAATTTAAGAACTTTATACCTTTTGAGGTGCTGGCAGGTCCCTTACTCCAATCTATGTCAGGGTAGTTAAAATCCCCCAAAACCAGAACATGCCCCATACCAGCAGCCTTCACCAACTGCATATGGAGATTCATTTCCACCTCTTCCCCGGCATTTGGCGGCTTATAACATACCCCAACAATTAATTTACCTACCTTCTTGCTTCCTGTACACAGTTCCACCCATATTGTTTCTGCCATATCGTTTACTCCCCCATCTTTTAAATTTGGCTTCAATTCCTGTTTAACATACATACATACTCCTCCTCCTTTCTTATTAACTTTGTCATGTCTAAATAAGGACTATCCTTCAATATTTACTGTCTAGTCGTGTGAATCATTAAGCCATGATTCTACTATACCAATTACATCATACCTTTCCTTTAAAGCTATTATTTCAAGTTCGCCGGTTTTTCCAGCCAGACTTCTTGCATTTGTAAACATACATTTTAGATTATCAATTGATTTACTTCCATACATGGTCGTACATGCCTCCTTATCCCCTATGCTCCCCCTTCTCCTCCCTCCGTTGTGTTAATAGCCCCCTGATCCCTAACTTCTCTATCTACCCCTGTGTATTTCAACGTTCCCTCCCCCCCATACCTAGTTTAAAATCTCCTCCAACCCCCTAGTTATCTTCTCCCCCAAAACAGCTGCACCATCACCATTGAGGTGCAATCCGTCTCTAGTAAAGAGCCTGTAGCTAACAGAAAAATCAGCCCAGTTCTCTAAAAACCCAAACCCCATCTCCTTACACCACTCTCTTAGCCACGCATTTATACTCCTGAGCTCCCATTGTCTCCCTAGCGTAGCACGTGGCTGCGGTAGTATTTCTGAAATCACTACCCTGGAGGTCCTTGCTTTTAATTTGGCCCCTAATTCTCGGAAATCATTTTTAAGGACCTCACCTCCACCTCTAACTTTGTCATTGGCACCAATGTGAACCAAGACCGCCGGGTCACTCCCAGCCCCACCCAATAATCTGTCTACACGATCCACCACATGTCGAACCCTAGCACCAGGCAGGGAACGCACAGTCCGCCATGTAGGGTCTTGGTGACAGATTACCCTATCTACCCTTCTAATAATGGAGTCCCCTACCACTACCACCTGCCTTTCCTTCCTAGCCCCCAGTTCTTCCTCCCTTGTATTGGAGATGGCCGTCCCCTGGGTGCTCAAGGGAAAGGCCCGCTCCATACATGCGGCTTCCGAGCCATCGTCCTCCACATCTTCACCTAAAATGGCAAATCTGTTGGGATCGACCAGCTGGGAAGTAGCGTCCCTATCCTTCCGTCCCCTACTTCCCCTGGTGACCCTTACGAATCTATCTTCCTTCTCCACCTTATCTGCCCCATGTCCACCCTCCAGTTTACTGGCCCCTGCCAGTACCTGCATTTCCCCCTGATTTGCCAATCCCTGCAATGCTGCAAGTTTACCCTTTAGATTCTGGACCTCAGATTCCAAATGGGCAACCCACTCACATCTGACACCTACATAGGTCCCCTGGGGCAGCTGCTCCAAGATCCCATACATGCAGCAGGATGCACATTGCGCAGCCCCAACAAAACTGTCCATACTAAACACCTATACACACCAGAGACACAGCAATACACAGCAGAGAAATAGCAGCGTTGTTCTTAAACCCTTTCTTGTTCTAAACGCTTTTAATCCCCTTTAAAACAGAAAATCCTTTTGAAAGAAAATCGCTCAAGAGCTGATCGCTCTGGAGAAATGACTTAAATGAGGTTCAAAACCAAAGAGCCACCAGCCCTCAGCCAATTTAAACCGGCTGTTTCTTTTTAGCAGAGAGGGAAGAAGACGGGAGTGAAGGGTCTGTAAGTAGATATTTAAACATTTTTTTATTATTATTATGGCGGTTGGGGGGGGGGGGGACCTAAGGATCATAATAGTAAAAGTGGACTGAATGTTTGTTTCTTGTCTTCATTATTCATTATTTTGAATTGTGCACTTTTCATCTTTTGTAACATTTTTTTCCCCTTCTTTTTTGTCCTCTCCTAATCCTATCCATATAGTACCTTGGTTTAATCTGTCCTTGGCTGATTCTCCAGCTATATCTTTCACCTTTATAACTCAACAGTACATACCATGGCTAAACACAAAGAGGACCTTGCTTTCCTGAATAAATTAGAAACAAGCTAGCAGACCTCAGAAAAATAATTAAAGGACATTTCCACCACCAAAACGAAAATCTAACCCACTACTGGCCCCACTGTGTAGTTTAGAAAAATCCTTACCTTACATCTCTACTCCTTATGGTTCTCCTGCAAAGTCTGTCAGAATTCCAGGAAACTGAAGAGTAGGAGCTGTCTTCCTGTCCAAAGGTTTTCTGCCTCTTCTGTAGCCTCCAGGGAGGGATGGTGACATGCGCAGGGGAGCCCATTCCCCCGTCCCTCCCACAACCAGGATCAATCCATGCCTGCCCTTCCACCTACCTTAAAATGCTTTTAATGAATGGTAGCTCCCCCCTGCAACCTCCTTTATTTCTTTGGAAAAACAATCAGAGCGTTACTTACAGCACTTCGTTCCTGCGGCAGCCTCTCAGCCAATCACAGACACAGTTTGCC
Source organism: Hymenochirus boettgeri (assembly GCA_019447015.1). NCBI lineage: Eukaryota > Metazoa > Chordata > Amphibia > Anura > Pipidae > Hymenochirus > Hymenochirus boettgeri. The sequence goes on from JAACNH010000060.1 coordinate 29,602, forward strand.
CTTCCTGTGGGAACATTGTATTGTAAGTAACATTCTGATAGTTTTTTTAAAGAAATAACTTGGTGATTAGGGCAGGGGAGGAGATACCATATATTATTATTTTGTGCTAATATGTAGTGCAAAACTTAAAGAAGAACTAAACTTAATTTTTTAAAATCCTAATGTAAAAGCTTTTCTACCCAGAATATCTATACATTGAAAGATTCTTCTCTAGTTATTTGCATTTAGTGGATATAAGTAATAGATTCTGTAACAAAGGAGGCTTCCATGTTGTTGCCAGTACAACTCATAACCCATGTTGGCTTCATAGAGTCACGCCCCCTGACCCCAGGATTCACTGTCTATGTGCACAAAATTTCTTTCTAGTGAAAGATAAAGTTTCTAAATGTACCCGTGATCACAGTTGAGTTGCTGGTGGCGCACCATGTAACTGCTGTGGTTTTAGGAACAAACATACCAAAAAGTCACAATTTCAAATCCCCGAGTTTACTTATGGAACAATATAACATGGTCTACTGGCTCTGTCATTTATTTACCAACCTGCGTGAATTGCTGACAGTCTTCCAGTGGCAATACAAAATAGTGAACTGATTTTACGGACATTTACAAAATGTACATCTATCAATTCCATGTTCACTGGTGGCATGTTCTGCTAAAGTGCTGGGTTAGTAAAAAAATAGACTATTGGGACACAGGTTCCATTCCCCATGCTCCCTTCCGCATAGGGGGAATTTGTTCTTGTTTTTATCACGTGTCTAGCAAAAGATAAACAGGGTTATTCAATAAAAGTTCTTATGATCAAAAATGGTGCTAATTTTACCCCAACCAATCAGATGTTAGCTTTCAAATGTTAAATAAGTTCTGATTGGTTGGGGCAAATTTAGCACCATTTTAAACGATAACTTTTATTGAATAACCCTGAAAGACTCCACATGTACTATAGCATTACTTAATAGACCTTGTGGCCTAGTGGTAGGAAGCTTAGTTTTTAGAAAGACACAGATAGAAGGTTGCTGGTTCAATTCCCCATACTTTAATTTTTTGCTGAAATGTTAAATGTACTGTTTCTTTTATTCATGCTAGCAAAGACATACACTGCAATGATAACTTTTCTTTTTTGTATGAAAAGTAAAGGGATTTATCACTGTTAGGGACAGGGGCATTTGTAATGTGCTTACAAAAAAACTGCACTGAAATCTGTGTTCTGTGTCAGAGGGAGGGATCTCTGAGCTGTAACCTGATTGGCTGTCAGCTTTCAGGAAGCAAGACTGCAGTTTTATGTAAATGTGTACTGCGTACACTTAGTGGGGTGTTCCCAGATAAGGTGAATTATGGGAGCTGACCCTTAGTACACACAGGTTATTTTCATAAATCACTCAGCATCCACAGCAGAGGGAGACATGAGACACAGCTTGTTGTGTGTTTGTGAATGTGCTCTGTCTATTGGGACATTGTCTGGGGACTTTAGTTCTCCTTTAACATTCCCTAACTGTAGGTGCTCCTGACCATATTCCTCCCTCACAAAGTTATTACTGCATGGCAGGACCTCTGGCAGGAAAGTAACACGGCTTTCTAATATTGCATCTCCCTGAGAGTGTTTAATGGTTGGCTAAATCTAATCATTATTGGGGTATGAAGCTTTAGTAGCTCAGTAGACTATAATGTGTTTGATGTTCTTGGACCTGTGTCTGCATCCTTCTCTCATCTTGCAAATCTACCAGTGTGAGTGGTCAAGAGACAGTATACCTTCAAATATGGTCAAAACCATAGAATTCTGGGTATACACATTACAACATTACAACGACAAAGAGTAGAAACAAAGACAGGCGAACAAGCAGTCATTATAGTACTTACAGTTATAAAACCATGTATGTGATTGATTACATGTGAAAAAACAAAAGGAATAAAAGATATAGAAGCAGAATGAAACAGAAGCCCCATTGGTTTATTTGATATTTTGCGGGTGAAGGCTGGAGTTTAGCAGGGTGGGTTCATCAATGTCCGTCTATCAAGGAAGGACAGCGCTGACCCGCATAGGCTGCTTTCTTGTAACATACAACGATATGTCAACACACAACGATAAGTAGAATGATCTTTATTTACCCTTTAAACACTAGAGTATTTAAAAATAATACCTGTTGTATTGGAGATCTCTCCTTCTGAACACAGGACGCAGTCGTAACAGCAAGGCTTGGCTCCTGGTTTTATTTTCTTTCTATAGCCAGGGTAACAGTTGTCTGAACATTGGGATCTTGCCATCTAAAGATGGAAAAAGACAGATATCTGGATGACTTGCCGGGTTATATTTGAAGCTTCAAACCTTGTACCACATGAAATTCTGATAATGTGACGGTATGTGGGAAATATCCCCAAATCATTCATATCCTATGTAGCAGCAGCAACTGGCCTTATATCTATAAATTGAATGTGGCATAAAGGGGAATATTTAATGTGCAGTACTAACCATTAGGGATGGAAATTTTGCGTTCCCGTGACTTCTATTATAACCAAATCGCATGCGCAAAATGCGAAAAAAACACGTAAGTGTCACCTAGCCCTAACCTAAAATATCTAATTCCCCTTGTAATTTCCCCCCTGCCCTGTAGATTTATTATGTTTCTTAGTTGTACTGTACTTCCTCGTATTGGAAGGAGTCTTACCCCAACGGACTCTGTACTGCATTCTGGGAGATTGTATTGGGTTATTATAAAAATGTGGAGACAGATTGATCCGATCTGAAGGTTTCATACGCGACATGGAAGATGGTGCTATAAAAATCCATAATGATGGAAATAATAACAATAATGATATGGTAAGTTCTTGAACTTATTTTGAACTATAATTCCAGTTAAATACAACAGATATACCCTGACCTGGATGGATGAATATTACAGATATACCGTGACCTGGATGGATGAATATTACAGAATATACCGTGACCTGGATGAATGAATATTACAGATATACCATGACCTGGATGGATGAATATTACAGATATACCATTAACTGGATGGATGAATATTACAGATATACCGTGACCTGGATGGATGAATATTACAGATATACCATGACCTGGATGAATGAATATTACAGATATACCGTGACCTGGATGGATGAATATTACAGATATACCATGATCTGGATGGATGAATATTACAGATATACTGTGACCTGGATGGATGAATATTACAGATATACCGTGACCTGGATGGATGAGTATTACAGATATATACCATGACCTGGATGAATGAATATTACAGATATACCATGACCCGGATGGATGAATATTACAGATATACCGTGACCTGGATGAATGAATATTACAGATATACCATGACCTGGATGAATGAATATTACAGATATACCATGACCTGGATGAATGAATATTACAGATATACCATGACCTGGATGAATATTACAGATATACCATGGCCTGGATGAATGAATATTACAGATATACCATGACCTGGATGAATAAATATTACAGATATACCATTACCTGGATGAATGAATATTACAGATATACCATTACCTGGATGAATAAATATTACAGATATACCATGACCTGGATGAATGAATATTACAGATATACCATGACCTGGATGAATAAATATTACAGATATACCATTACCTGGATGAATCAATATTACAGATATACCATTACCTGGATGAATAAATATTACAGATATACCATGACCTGGATGAATAAATATTACAGATATACCATGACCTGGATGAATAAATATTACAGATATACCATGACCTGGATGGATGAATATTACAGATATACCATTACCTGGATGAATCAATATTACAGATATATCATGACCTGGATGGATGAATATTACAGATATACCATGACCTGGATGGATGAACATTACAGATATACCATGACCTGGATGAATGAATATTACAGATATACCGTGACCTGGATGGATGAATATTACAGATATACCATGACCTGGATGAATGAATATTACAGATATAACATGACCTGGATGTATGAATATTACAGATATACCGTGACCTGGATGGATGAATATTACAGATATACCGTGACCTGGATGAATGAATATTACAGATACTGGCTTCACAATAAATCATTAAGATTGGACTGGAGTACGGCCCTATTTTTGCCGTGATTGATTTTAGTAATTTGCCCTTAATGGATTGCATGCGAATAGCACCAAAAATGGTGATCGCTTGCCCTCCTATAAGCAGATCACAGCATAGCGGACACCAACGGTGGCGATGTGTCCATCCCCATAGCCCAACACTACTGTGAACCTAAAACACAATTGGTTTGTAATCTCGATTGGTTCACGCTTAAAAGTACAGTAGTGTGGACTAGCCCTAAATCTGCCACAGTCTCTTACAGATTGCATTCGACCCGCATACCCTTGTGTATAGTTTTCATATAGGATCTTTAATATACATGGAGCTCCATAGGAATTAGCACATTGACTGGACATGGAATTATATTGAGATCAGGTCTCTAAGTGGAACATACAATGGAAAGATATTAAGCTGTCAAAAGATTAGCAAATCATTTCAGAATTCCATGTTTCCCCCTTCCTCAGGTGATGGTGATTACAACTAAACAAGCCCTCTTATTGGACATTACAAGCCAATCCACAACCTCCAAGGGGTATACAATTCACAACCCCACACATTTAACTCTGTGGTAAATCATTATATGTGCCAAATTCAACGTGTCTTGCCAAACGGAAATATTATGTACAATGAGAACTTTTGCATAAATCCTAATCCAACATCTTCCGTAGCGCTTTACAGTTACATAGTCATACATTACATACACGGTAATACATGTTATACAAAGTCATGCATATTACATACACAAGTAATACATACAGTAATATAAGTAAACAGAGTGAGGAGTTTCTTACAGCAATACCATGATACAATAGGAGAGGGGACCCTGCCCAAAGAGCTTACAGTCTAGAGGATATGGGGTAAAATATAAGGTTGCGGGAATCGGTGGCTGTAAATGGATTGGCAGTGGAGTGTGAAAGGTGGGTTGGATCATATTGGGTAGTAAGAGGAGGTAATGTCTAGACCAGGTTATATGGTGCCTAAAGAGGTGGGTTTTAAGGTTACGTTTGAAGGTGTTAAGGGATGGTGAGTGACGGACAGACGGAGGGATTTCCAGAGCAGAGGGGCAGCACAAGTAAAGTCCTGAATGCGGGCATAGGAAGAGGTAAGAAGGGTGCATGAGAGGAGGGTATCGTTTGCAGAGCGAAGGTTGTGCCTGGGACGGTATCGCTTAATCAGCTCTGAGAAATATGGAGTGGCTGTGTAGTATAGTATAGTACAGTACAGTATAGTACAGTACAGTACAGTACAGTATAGTATAGTATAGTATAGTATAGTACAGTACAGTACAGTATAGTATAGTATAGTATAGTATAGTATAGTATTTGAGGTTGAATAAAGACATACGTCCATCCAGTCCAACCCATCTAGCAATATCCTAATTTCCTGCCTAACTGTTGATCCAGAGGAAGGCAAAAAAAACCCTCCAAATTTATGAATGGGGAAAAAATTCCTTCCTGACTCCAAGTGGCAATCGGAAATTTCCCTGGATCAACTCTACTTTATGTATCAATACCAGTAACTTGTAACATTCCTTGTTTGTAGAAACTCATCCAGCTTTTTATTAAACTGACCAATGATCCTGCCATAACAACGTCCAAGAAAGAACAGTTCCATAGCTTTACCGTTCTCACAGTGACAAACCCTTTCCCAACTCTACTTTATGTATCAATCCCAGTACTTGTAACATTCCTTGTTTGTAAACTCATCCAGCTTTTTATTAAACTGACCAATGATCCTGCACTACAACGTCCACTGGAAGACAGTTCCATAGCTTTACCGTTCTCACAGTGAAAAACCCTTTCCCAACTCTACTTTGTGTATCAATACCAGTAACTTGTAACATTCCTTGTTTGTGAAAACTCATCCGCTTTTTATTAAACTGACCAATGAACCTGCCATAACACGTCCACTGGAGAACAGTTCCATAGCTTTACAGTTCTCACAGTGACAAACCCTTTCCAACTCTACTTTATGTATCAATACCAGTAGCTTGTACATTCCTTGTTTGTAGAAACTCATCCAGCTTTTTATTAAACTGACCAATGAACCTGCCATAACAACGTCCACTGGAAGACAGTTCCATACTTTACCGTTCTCACAGTGAAAAACCCTTTCCGAGCTTGAAGCCTAAACCTTTTTTTTCTCAAGTCTAGGGACGTCCTCGTGTCCTCTGACATTTTCTATTGGTGAACAATGCCCCAGATAGTTTATTGTATAGCCCTTAATGTATTTATACACAGTAATCATATCCCCATCAAGCGCCTTTTCTCCAGCATATATAATTGTACTTTCCAGTCTCTCTTCATATTCAAGCTCCCCCAATCCCCTTATTAATTTAGTTCCCTTCCTGAACCCTTTCCTTTTCAAAGATGTCCTTTTTGTACACAGGATTCCAAATTGCACTGCATATTCCAAATGAGGCCTTACCAATGCTTTGTAAAGAGGGAGAATTACATTTTCCTTCCTTGAATCCTTACCTCTCTTTATACAAGACATACCATGCTGGCTCTGGCTGTTGCTGCCTGGCACTGCTTGCTACCTTTAAGTTTGTTATCCACCAAAACTCCAAGATCCCTTTCCAACAGGGATTCACTTAACACAGACCATTTATAGCATAAGCAGCACAAGGATTTTTAAGTCCAAAATGCATCACCTTACATTTATCAACATTGAATCTCATCTGCCACTTAGCCCCCAATGTGACAATCTATCTAGATCCCCCTGCAACGATTCACATCCTCTGTAGTTTTTAATGGTCGACAAAGTTTTGTGTCGTCAGCAAACACAGAAACCTGACAACAGTTCAGTAGGCCACCCTCCACACCAACAGGTAAATAAAGTATCAGTTTATTAGGACATATTAAAAACAACCAAGCCGGAAGATACTATGCATCCAAACCAACAAGCATGGAGGACAAGCTTAGCCCAATGTGTTTGTGGCAGAACACCCACTTCCTCAGGGGCAAGCCGAAACATGAAACATCACCACCATGCACATGAAATCCCCTGTTCTGTGTCAGGAGGAAGGAATCTTCTGTGCTGGGTTATACGCTGGTCGAGATGCAGTTTTGTCTCCCCCAGCACAGAAGGTCCATTTCCTTGGGTCAGTAGTTAGCCGTGAACCTGCATTTTAAGGACACCGACCCCAACCCCCCCTTCCATTTCCATGGCAACCCACACAACCATACCCAATAACACCACATAGACACAGGTGCAATAGACTTTAAGGTTCATACCAGGCAGTTTATCAGGCAAAACTGTCCCATTTAATTTACTGTGGTCTTCATACAAGTGCCATCTTTCCAACCCTAGGATGATATCTCTAGCTTCTCTGGATCGTAAGTTTTAGACTTGTAAAGTTACACTGTCCTGAGTGTCTGAGTCTGTGACAGTCACAGTATGTGCTGAGTAATAGAACTGCATCAATTCTCTGTCCATTCCTCTACATTTGTATTCTTTTCAGGCTTGTGGCTAGAGGTTTGGTGAGGGTTTGTGATGCACTGATGATGCTGTATCCCAGCAGTGCTTAAGACTGAGACCTGGGGGCAGAGCTGGTCTCTAGTACACACAGTCCTAGCAAAGAAGCAACCTTTATACTGCAATAAGTTTGAATAGACTGCAGCTAGAAGCATGATCCTGGAGTTTTAAAGGGCTTGTCTGTCCCCAACTAAATTTGCCCCACTGTTGAGCCCACTGTGTAGTGTTAAATGACCCCTTCCTTTCTTCTGCTCCTTATGGTTCTCCTACAGGGCCTTATAAAAACAGGAAACTGAAGAGTAGGAGCCTCTCTTGTGTAATCCGTATCTGCCTCTTCCTGCTCCTCTGCGAGGTTTGAAGACCCCCTACCCCCCACCCCAACCCTGCACGCTATATTTAAATTCCACAAATCCCAGACCTCGTTTCCTCGCTCCCTCTCCCGCAGCAAAGTAAAACTGAACATTTATGATTGGCTGAGGCTCGCCATCACTAATGAGGCTGCCGTCCAGACCCATTTGCTGTTTAGTTTTACTTTTAAGAGAAATCAGAAGCTGAAAGCCTGGTGAAGATATTTGGCACAAGGTGGTTCCCCAAATGCCCCATTGTACAATCATCTACCAGTGTATGGTGCTACTTACTCTACTAATCCTTAACCTATCCCTGTTTTGTCCACATTATTCATTCCAGTCTAGTGATGACTATCCACTCAATCATACAATACATTGAACATATTGGTGAAATAACAAACCTTATAGTGAGTCAACAAAGTTTACTTACGTATGTCGAAAAGTCATATTCTATTATCTGCTCATTTAATGGGGCCCGCATGCTGTAATGTGCCGTAATCTTTCTCACCATAAAAATATGCAATGATGTAGAAGAAATAAATTCTATACTGAGTTACATAATCTCCTTCTTCATTAAATGTTGGGTGACCACCTGCGTATATGTTTCAGGTTCTTCAAATAACGGTGCAGCTGTAATGTAGGAATAAACATATTAACATTTGTCATGTATGTGCTGTTGTGCAGGTAAATAAACTACTCTGTTAAACTTATTCTTATTATCAAAGGCATGTCCAGCCCCCAAACCAACTAACCCCTAAGGTAACCCCTACCCACCCCCAACCGCCACAATATTTCTTTGAAAAGTCCCCCGTTCCTACTTACACAGCCTTTCTCCCACGGTGATCCGATCTGCCCTCCTGCAGGCAAGCAGGGGCCGGACCTCAGCCTCATCTGTAGTTGGCTAAGAGGCAGCCAACCACGACGCTGCTGATGTCCTGGAAACGCAGCAGGAGAGAAGGCTGTGTATATGGATCGGGGGATTTTTTTAAAGAATTATTGTGGTGGTTGGGCGGCAGGGTTTAATTACCTTACCTCCCAAAGGATTCACACTAGGTGTAACGATGGCTCGGGATGGATCCGATGTGTGGGGGTGTGTTGGTGTTGGTGGGGGGGACTGCGTATGCTCCAGACCTTGATAAGGATGAGGAATCAGCATGGAACAGATGGCTCACAGACAGCTTGGAGCCTTCAGTTTCCTGGACTATGTAAAGGCATACTGGAAAACCATAAGGAGCAGAGATATAGGTGAGTTTTATTTTAAACTACAAAGTGTTTAAGCCAGGTAGAGAGTTAATTTAGTTTTGGGGTGGACATGACTTTTTTTTTTAAAGGCGCACTATTAATTGTTTAAATAATTTCTACTTTAAAAGAGAACTAAACCAAAAATATTTTAATGTTTAGTTCAAACCAGCCCTCAAGATTGCTGCCAGAAGGGGAATTTTGGTACAATAAATAAGGGTATCTTCCCACTATTGAAGTCAATGGGGGCAGAAATTCTTCAATCAACATTTATAGACATAATCCACTATCCAGCTTTTTATTAAACTGACCAATGATCCTGCCATAACAACGTCCAATGGAAGACAGTTCCATAGCTTTACCGTTCTCACAGTGACAAACCCTTTCCCAACTCTACTTTATGTATCAATCCCAGTAACTTGTAACATTCCTTGTTTGTAGAAACTCATCCAGCTTTTTATTAAACTGACCAATGATCCTGCCATAACAACGTCCACTGGAAGACAGTTCCATAGCTTTACCGTTCTCACAGTGAAAAACCCTTTCCCAACTCTACTTTGTGTATCAATACCAGTAACTTGTAACATTCCTTGTTTGTAGAAACTCATCCAGCTTTTTATTAAACTGACCAATGAACCTGCCATAACAACGTCCACTGGAAGACAGTTCCATAGCTTTACAGTTCTCACAGTGACAAACCCTTTCCCAACTCTACTTTATGTATCAATACCAGTAGCTTGTAACATTCCTTGTTTGTAGAAACTCATCCAGCTTTTTATTAAAAAACCGACAATGAACTGCCATAACAACGTCCACTGGAAGACAGTTCCATAGCTTTACCGTTCTCACAGTGAAAAACCCTTTCCGAGCTTGAAGCCTAAACCTTTTTTCTTCAAGTCTTAAGGGACGTCCTCGTGTCCTCTGACATGTTCTATTGGTGAACAATGCCCCAGATAGTTTATTGTATAGCCCGTTAATGTATTTATACACAGTAATCATATCCCCATGCAAGCGCCTTTTCTCCAGCATATATAATTGTAACTTTCCAGTCTCTCTTCATATTCAAGCTCCCCCAATCCCCTTATTAATTTAGTTGCCCTTCTCTGAACCCTTTCCATTTCAAAGATGTCCTTTTTGTACACAGGATTCCAAAATTGCACTGCATATTCCAAATGAGGCCTTACCAATGCTTTGTAAAGAGGGAGAATTACATTTTCCTTCCTTGAATCCTTACCTCTCTTTATACAAGACAATACCATGCTGGCTCTGGCTGTTGCTGCCTGGCACTGCTTGCTACCTTTAAGTTTGTTATCCACCAAAACTCCAAGATCCCTTTCCAACAGGGATTCACTTAACACAGAGCCATTTATAGCATAAGCAGCACAAGGATTTTTAAGTCCAAAATGCATCACCTTACATTTATCAACATTGAATCTCATCTGCCACTTAGCAGCCCAATGTGACAATCTATCTAGATCCCCCTGCAACGATTGCACATCCTCTGTAGTTTTTAATGGTCGACAAAGTTTTGTGTCGTCAGCAAACACAGAAACCTGACAACAGTTCAGGTAGGCCACCCTCCACACCAACAGGTAAATAAAAGTATCAGTTTATTAGGACATATTAAAAACAACCAAGCCGGAAGATACTATGCATACAAACCAACAAGCATGGAGGACAAGCTTAGCCCAATGTGTTATGTGGCAGAAACACCACTTCCTCAGGGGCAAGCCGAAACATGGAAACATCACCACCATGCACATGAAATCCCCTGTTCTGTGTCAGGAGGAAGGAATCTTCTGTGCTGGGTTATACGCTGGTGCAGATGCAGTTTTGTCTCCCCCAGCACAGAAGGTCCATTTCCTTGGGTCAGTAGTTAGCCGTGAACCTGCATTTTAAGGACACCGACCCCAACCCCCCCTTCCATTTCCATGGCAACCACACAAAACATACCCAATAACACCACATAGACACAGGTGCAATAGACTGTAAGGTCATACCAGGCAGTTTATCAGGCAAAACTGTCCCATTTAAAGGTTTACTGTGGTCTTCATACAAGTGCCATCTTTCCAACCCTAGGATGATATCTCTAGCTTCTCTGGATCGTAAGTTTTAGACTTGTAAAGTTACACTGTCCTGAGTGTCTGAGTCTGTGACAGTCACATGATGTGCTGAGTAATAGAACTGCATCAATTCTCTGTCCATTCCTCTACATTTGTATTCTTTTCAGGCTTGTGGCTAGAGGTTTGGTGAGGGTTTGTGATGCAGCTGATGATGCTGTATCCCAGCAGTGCTTAAGACTGAGACCTGGGGGCAGAGCTGGTCTCTAGTACACAGTCCTAGCAAGAAGCAACCTTTATACTGCAATAAGTTTGAATAGACTGCAGCTAGAAGCATGATCCTGGAGTTTTTAAAGGGCTTGTCTGTCCCCAACTAAAATTTGCCCCACTGTTGAGCCCACTGTGTAGTGTTAAATGACCCCTTCCTTTCTTCTGCTCCTTATGGTTCTCCTACAGGGCCTTATAAAAAAAAACAGGAAACTGAAGAGTAGGAGCCTCTCTGTGTGTAATCCGTATCTGCCTCTTCCTGCTCCTCTGCGAGGTTTGAGAACCCCCATCCCCCCACCCCAACCCTGCACGCTATATTTAAATTCCACAAATCCCAGACCTCGTTTCCTCGGCTCCCTCTGCCGCAGCAGAAGTAAAACTGAACATTTATGATTGGCTGAGGCTCAGCCAATCACTAATGAGGCTGCCGGTCCAGACCCATTTGCTGTTTAGTTTTACTTTTAAGAGAATCAGAAGCTGAAAGCCTGGTGAAGATAGTTGGCACAAGGTGGTTCCCCAAATGCCCCATTGTACAATCATCTACCAGTGTATGGCCAGCATGCTACTTTACTACGTACTATCCTTAAAGTCTCTTACCCAATATCCCTGTTTTGTCCACATTATTCATTCCAGTCTAGTGATGACTATCCAACTCAATCATACAAATACATTGAACATATTGTGGAAATAACAAACCTTATAGTGAGTCAACAAAGTTTACTTACCGGTATGTCGACAAAGTCATATTCTATTATCTGCTCATTTAATGGGGCCCATGCTGTAAATGTGCCGTAATCTTTCTCACCATAAAAATATGCAATGATGTAGAAGAAATAAATTCTATACTGAGTTACATAATCTCCTTCTTCATTAAATGTTGGGTGACCACCTGCGGTATAATGTTTCAGGTTCTTCAAATAACGGTGCAGCTGTAATGTAGGAAATAAACATATTAACATTTGTCATGTATGTGCTGTTGTGCATGTAAATAAACTACTCTTGTTAAAACTTGATTCTTATTATCAAAAGGCATGTCCAGCCCCCAAACCAACTAACCCCTAAGGTAACCCCTACCCACCCCCAACCGCCACAATATTTCTTTGAAAAAGTCCCCCGATCTCTACTTACACAGCCTTCTCTCCCACGGTGATCCGATCTGGCCTCCTGCAGGCAAGCAGGGGCCGGACCTCAGCCTCATCTGTGATTGGCTAAGAGGCAGCCAACCACAGACGCTGCTGATGTCACTGGAAACGCAGCAGGAGAGAAGGCTGTGTAAGTATGGATCGGGGGATTTTTTTAAAGAATTATTGTGGTGGTTGGGGGCGGGCAGGGTTTAATTACCTTACCTCCAAAGGATTTCACACTAGGTGTAACGATGGCTCAGGATGGATCCGGATGGTGGGGGTGGTGTTGGTGTTGGTGGGGGGGACTGCGTATGCTCCAGACCTTGATAAGGATGAGGAATCAGCATGGAACAGATGGCTCACAGACAGCTTGGAGCCTTCAGTTTCCTGGACTATGTAAAGGCATAGCTGGAGAACCATAAGGAGCAGAGATATAAGGTGAGGTTTATTTTAAACTACAAAGTGTTTAAGCCAGTAGAGAGTTAAATTATAGTTTTGGGGGTGGACATGAACTTTAAATATATTTAACAAGGCAGCACTAATTAATTGTTTAAATAAATTTCTACTTTAAAAGAGAACTAAACCAAAAATATTATTTTAAGTTTGCAAACCAGCCCTCAAGATTGCTGCCATGAAGGGGAAGTTTGGTACAAATAAATAAGGGGTATCTTCCCCTATTGAAGTCAATGGGGGCAGAAATTCTTCAATCAACATTTATAGAATAATAAACTATTACTATAGAGTAATACAGGAATGTCACACTTGTAGCCCTCCATATGTTTAAAAAACTTCTCCAATGAAAAATTTGGGCTGCCACAGAAGCTATTAGTAAGTTGCATGTTTTAAAGGCACAGCGCACGCCTCTAGCTCTAATATGAGCAGGGAACAGGAAACCTAGTTCAGATCATTTACCAGTCAGCCCTCCAGTTCATTAGCCAGTGTTTCCAGCCCTCAAGATCATTAGACAGTGTTGTCAGTCCTTCAGATCGTTAGCCAGCGTAAGTTAGCCCTCCAGCTTATTTGCAGTGTTGTCGGCCCTCCAGCTTATTAGCCAGTGTTAGTCAGCCCCCCAGTTTATTATTCAGTGTTTGTCAGCCCTCCAGTTCATTAGCCGGTTTTAGTCAGGAAAAGTTTGGGTAAGTAAAACTTGACCTTGAAAGTGTACCCAGGGGTGTGACCTAATGTAAAAGGGCCACTTGGCAGTATTTGCCCCCCAGGCCAAAAGGTCGCAGTCCTCCCCTGGGTGCATTCTGGTTGCAGCTGTCAGCTTTTGGTCGTGACGTCACCATTTGTCTTTGACTAACAAAATAAGTAACACTCCCTGGTGGGAAATAGGCTAATACACACTGAGACTAATACACACTTAATACTATTCCTGCGGTGTCCTCTTTGCAGATTTTCGTCCCTTTTTGGGGTTTTTTGGCTCTGCTTCCACAATCTCAGCTTTTTTAGGTTAGTGTTTGGAATTTTTGGGTATTTCGTCGTTCCTAGATGCATCTGATTGGTCCATTGTATTTTGGCAGCAGATTTGAATCTTCCTTGGACAACTCTGCCTGTTCTCTCTTTCTTTGATTGGCACTTAAGCCTTTTTATGTTCCTGTCTCCTCTGTCTCTTTGCCAGTTATAGCTTTTGGTTCTCCTGTTGTTGGTGTGTTTTCTGGATCTGATTTATTGTAACTGAGTTCTGATGATTCCTTTAGTACAATTCCTGTCCTGACTTCTGCCCATTTCTTGAGCACTTCATCCCTGATACCTTCATGAACTCTTCATCCCTGGTACCTTCATGAACTCTTCATCCCTGGTACCTTCATGAACTCTTCATCCCTGGTACCTTCATAAACTCTTCATCCCTGGTACCTTCATGAAACTCTTCATCCCTGATACCCTTCATGAACTCTTCATCCCTGATACCTTCATGAACTTTTCAATCCTGGTCCTTCATGAACTCTTCATCCCTGATACCTTCATGAACTCTTCATCCCTGATACCTTCATGAACTCTTCATCCCTGATACCTTCATGAACTCTTCATCCCTGATACCTTCATGAACTCTTCATCCCTGATACCTTCATGAACTCTTCATCCCTGGTACCTTCATGAACTCTTCATCACCTGATATCCTTCATGAACTCTTCATCCTGGTACCTGTCATGAACTCTTCATCCCTGGTATACCTTCATGAACTCTTCATCCCTGGTACCTTCATGAACTCTTCATCCCTGATACCTTCATGAACTCTTCATCCCTGGTACCTTAATGAACTCTTCATCCCTGATACCTTCATGAACTCTTCATCCCTGGTACCTTCATGAACTCTTCATCCCTGATACCTTCATGAACTCTTCATCCCTGGTACCTTCACGAACTCTTCATCCCTGGTACCTTCACGAACTCTTCATCCCTGGTACCTTCATGAACTCTTCATCCCTGGTACCTTCATGAACTCTTCATCCTACCCGATACCTTCATGAACTCTTCATCCCTGATACCTTCATGAACTCTTCATCCCTGGTACCTTCATGACTCTCTTCATCCCTTATCCTTCATGAACTCTTCATCCCTGGTACCTTCATGAACTCTTCATCCCTGATACCTTCTGAACTCTTCATCCCTGGTACCTTCATGACTCTTCATCTTCATCCCTGATACCTTCATGAACTCTTCATCCCTGATACCTTCATGAACTCTTCATCCCTGGTTACCTTCGGAACTCTTCATCCCTGGTACCTTCATGAACTCTTCATCCCTGTACCTTCATGACTCTTCATCCTGGTAACCTTCATGAACTCTTCATCCCTGGTACCTTCATGAACTCTTCATCCCTGGTACCTTCATGAACTCTTCATCCCTGGTACCTTCATGAACTCTTCATCCCTGGTACCTTCATGAACTCTTCATCCTTGGTACCTCATTTGGCTGGCTGAACTCCCATGTTTGACCCTTGTCTTCCACTTTGTACCTCACTATTGTTTTCTGTTCTACAGCTGCCCAGCTAGATTGTTGACCAGTTCTACCCAGTGTGTTTCATTCTGCTTGAGTATCCCTTGCCTCAGCACAGATTTGTTGTTGTTGAGAATTATTGTGTTATTTTGTTGCTTATAAGCTATAGTTGTTTTACAGAAGAGAGATCTCTTATTTCTGTCATAGAATGTAAACATTATATATATAGTTTCAGCATTATTCTAGAATTGGCCCCAGCCACACAGCGTTCCAGTATGTGACACTGATCTCAACTCATCTCTCGAATTGTAAACAGTACATAAAGTTTGATCCTGTAACTAAATATTTATACTCTAACAGAAAAACAAATTAAAGAATGCATATATACCCACAAATGCAAAATCACTTCAGAATAGTGAATGATTAGAGAATCTTTTTACACTTAAAGGGCATGTCCACCCCCAAAACTAAAATGTAACCCACTGTTGGCCCCACTCTGTAGTGTATAAAAATCCTTACCTTATATCCCAGCTCCAAATGGTTCTCCTGTAATGTACCTCCAAAGTTATAAAAACTGCCCACCAGGAGACTGGCCACCAGGGAAATTGTTTCCGCCTCTGAGCTGTCCTCTCAGAGGTTTTAAGCTTGCTCAGAGCAGCCCTTCACATCCTCCCCCCCTCTTCCTCTCCCTCCCGTTTTGCTCTCCTTCCCCCTAGTGTAAAAACCCTTAGGCAGATATTAGAGCTAGTTCCCCCAGCCCCAACCGCTATAATATCTTTTCCAGAGACTCCCCCGATCTTTACTTACCTTCCCTCTCTCCTCCGGCGTTCTGAACTGCCAGCAGCCGCGTCCGTGATTGGCTGCCTCTCCGCCCCACTGCTTGCAGTTCTATGCAAGCAGAAGGCCGGGCATTGTGGCGGAGGAGAGAGGGAAGGTAAGTAACAATCGGGGGACTTTCTGAAAAAAAAATATTATAGCAGTTGGGGCTGGGGGAACTAGCTCTACTATATGTGAAAAGTTAGGGTGGACATGCCCTTAAATAAATTATCTCTTCACAATTGCCTCCATTCTAGCTCCTAAACACTAAAATATATTGCAAAATTCCAAAACCACATTTTTTGCACACTTATGTTAAGTTGTAATGAGCCTTTCGTTCTCCTTTAAAAAGCAAAGGCACAGAATAAGGCCAAATCCACACTACAGCGCACCAAATCGTTAACACAATCGCGAGCGTTATCGATTCTTGTGAGTTTTGCATTTGCGTGTGCGTTTTGAGCATGAAATTTTGCCATTTCCATTATGGAAACGCATGCGTTAATGCACCAAAAATCGTGAACACATGCGTTTCCAAAACGCGAATGGATGCGCAATTGCATGCGCATCGGAAATCGGTGGAATTTTCGCGTTCCTGCATTTTCCATTTTAACAAAAATCATAGGCGCAATCGCAAAACGCGTGCACAAACATGCTAAACACATGCTAGTGTGGCCTAGCCCTAACAGCCAGGATAGGAGGGCATGAGAGAATTTGCATTGAAAATGATATGTAGATTAAGCAATAAGAATGTCTATACTGAGCATGCCCAGTACAGTAGTACTACGAGTCAGTGGAACATACTAGAGGCAGTGCGTTAGTCACAGTATGTATTTAGACAGAAACAATATTTAGGCAGACACAATTACAAGAATACTGTAGCATGCATGTGAACTATACATGAAAACATATATTAAGGAAGTAAAGGTGGTTTGAAAGAGTATAGATTCCCTTTAAACATCAGAACTTACCAATTAAAATGATATTTCAATTGCTTTATTTTGTAATTCCTAAGTAACAGAATAAATAAATGGAACATTTGAACACAAAAAGCCCTCCCCTTTTAGCTTATTGGCAAAATCCTCTGTTTCTAGGTGAAGAAAAATGAGCATACATGAGTACTAATGTAGCATGTAGTATGAATGGGGCCAGGTGCTGCACAGCTCTATGTAGTATGTTTTATGTATTTATGTTTAAAGATTACACAGACAGTGATATTTAATTGATAGCTACTGTCATATGGGTCAGGAAAATGTGTTTTATGGTACAATAAAAAGGGACAGTACATACAGACAAAAATATTCATATATAGATCCATATATACATATGTACGGAACTAAAAACTAGTTTCCCTTTAGTCTTCTTGTTCTGGCAGGATTTGGCCAGTAAAGTTTGCTGTGTAAAAGTATAAAAGGGAGAGCAGTCATGTGATTAGCCTCTTTCTGATTTCCTGTAGATTTCCCATAGGATAGGGGAGAGCATGGGACATTAAATAACAGGTAGGCCCAGTTAGTGTGAGATTAGATTCTGTTATAGATCACTCCAGGAGTGATAGATAGGATTAGGGTAGCTAGTGAGCAGCCTGAGCTCCAACAAGGAGATTTAGTAAGGACTAGAGTCCTGGGTATAGCACCCAAGAATAGGGACATAGTGCCAGACATAGGGGTAGAAGATCCCACTACAGTTGACTAGAGAGCTGGTGGTGGAACTAACAAGCTGATTGTTTTATACTGTTTCTGGTCCCTCTGGTTTGTGAGTATTTATGTGATATCTGTGCCATGCTATGTCACCTCTATTGTGCTAATTACAATGCCTTATTAATATTGTTCTGTTAATAAATAAGATACTGTTTAAGTTCAATAACCACTGGCGCCCATTTATTGCATTCTACCTAGAGCGGTAGTTCAGCAACACCCTGCCTCCAACATATGCAAGGGCCCAATCCGGATATTATAATCACTGTACCTGGCCACTACTGATAACAATAGGTAGTTTAACAATCCCATTCTTCTTTAATACCACTGTTGTAAATTTGCATCTGCAAGTCAATATATCGATAACGCAGAGTAAATTGATACCGTTCAGTATCGCCTACACAAACATGAGTGAGTGGCAGAAGGCAGAATTATATGGCTTGGGTCGTATATGTATGACCCCGACTATAAAGTATAAACACCCATAACTGATAACAATGTGTACTGCACAGAATAAACCCTTTACGATAACGCAGGTTCATAATGTTTCCCATTATGATGGATCCAATTATTTAATGTAGTAAAGAGAAGCAAATTGGTTTGGATTCTTTTTACCTATTAATATATATATATATATTGTTTTTTTTATATGGGGTTTTTCTCCTTACACCTTAAAGAGGCTTCTGGTAACCCAATAACCCAATGTGCTTCCCTCCTTGTGGACTAAAGCTGCTCTTTCTATTCCCACATTCCCTTTAAAGTAAAAATGACCAACTCAACCAGCAGCCAATCATCAGACTTACTGAACATACATACATACAATTAAGTTAAATGTCCTAAATGCAGGTTTCTTCGTATCCACCAGAACAATAACGTTGGTTTAACTTAGTTCTGTCTATTTTTCTTACAAGAAGAATAAATAACAAATAGTAATAGGTGTATTTTCTGCTTTACCTGTATGATCATTCCTTCATCAGGCATGAGGAAACAATACCTAACGATATTTATAAAGGACCGATATCTGTAACTACCAATTTCAATCCTTTGTAGCAGTTGAAAAATAACGCTAGCAGCACAAATGGCCCATTGATAGCTGAAATGATATGTCCTGGGCGCAACTGTGTCTCAGCAAATGGGGGCTTGGCTATACAGTAGTTTGTGATATGTTACAATATATGTTTGTAGAACCACGCTGCTTGTACAACAGCAATAACATTTTGGTATTCAGTATTTTTTTGGCACCAGTAGAAAACATTGTCCATTTACGATTAGATCTTTGTAAATATCGTCCATTCTGTGTAATAAATAGATGCAAGCCCCAAGTCTAGAAATAGATTTCAGATACTGTATTGTAGATTTTTACAACAGGACCACAGGAACCTTTATGGAAAGTGAATATATCTCATGTAAGGGACGTTTTCTATAAAGTAATAAATGAAAGGATATGTACATTGTAAATACAACTTACTATTACTAGATAGCTTAGGCTTATACCCTACCTTTACTCATGGAAAGGTTCAGCTCATTCAGCCAAAAAGGCAAGTACCAGTAGGTTAGGACCCAGTTAAAGAAAGCAACCTTGGCGTGTGACTGGGCTTAAAATAATTTGGCCAACTTATTGAACTAATTGCTTTTATTTATCCAAGGTTTAGCAGACTGTTTGTAGTAGGAACCTTATGGAGGGAGCCAATATGCAATTAGAATTGTTTGTGCACTAGAATTCTGTTTTTTGTATGTATTATATTTTTGGTCTCTATTTGCACTTTAATATGGATGTAGGGGGGAGAGAGGAGAAGGGGGATAAGGAGAAGGGGGAGAAAGAGAAGGTGGGGGAGAAGGAGAAGGGGGGAGAAAGAAAAGAGAAAAGGGGGGGGAGAAGGAGAAGGGGGGAGAGAAGGTGGGGGGAGAAGGAGAAGGGGGGGAGAAGGAGAAGGGGGAGAGAGAAAGGAGAAGGGGGGGGGAGAAGGAGAAGGGGGGAGAAAGGAAGGTGGGGGGAGAAAGAGAAAGAGGGAGAAGAAAGAAGGTGGGGGGAGAAAGAAGGGGAAAAAAGAGAATGGGGAGAGAGAGAGAAGGGGGGAGAAAGAGAAGGGAGAGGAGAGGGAGAGAGAGAAAGAGAAAAAGAGAAAGAGAAGGGAGAGAGAGAGGGGGGAGAGGAGAGAAGGGGGGGAGAGAGAGGGGGAGAGAGAGAGAAGGGGGGAGGAGAGAGAGAGGAGGGAGAGAGAGGGGGGAGAAGAGAAGGGGGAGAGAGAGGGGGGGAAAGAGAAGGGGGGGAGGAGAGGAGGGGGGAGAAGAGAAGGGGGAGAGAGAAAGAGAAGGGGGAGAGAGAGGGGGGAGAAAGAGAAGGGGGAGAGGGGAGAGAGAGGGGGGAGAGATAGAAGGGGGAGAGGAGAGAAGAGAAGGGGAGAGAGAGGGGGGAGAAGAAAGAGGGGGGAGAGAGAGAAAGAGAAGGGGGAGAAGAGAAAGAGAGGGGGGAGAGAGAGGGGGGAGAAAGAGAAGGGGGAGAGAGAAGGGGGAGAAAGAGAAGGGGGAGAGAGGGAGAGAGAGAGGGGGGGAGAGAGAGAGAGAGAGGAAGGGGGAGAGAGAAAGAGAAGGGGGGAGAGAGAGGGGGAGAAAGAGAGGGGAGGGGAGAGAGAGGAGAGGGAGAGAAAGAGAAGGGGGAGAGAGAGAGGGGGAGAAAGAGAAGGGGGGGGAGAGAGAGGGGGGAGAGAGAGGGGGGAAAGAGAGGGGGGGGGGGGGGGGGGGAGAGAAGGGGGGGGGGAGAAAGAGAAGGGGGAGAGGGAGAGAGAAAGAGAAGGGGGGAGAGAGAGGGGGGAGAAGAGAAGGGGAAGAGAGAGGGGGAGAGAGAGGAGAGAGAGAGAGGAGGAGAAGGAGAAGGGGGGAGAAGGAGAAGGGGGGAGAAAGAGAAGGTTGGGGGGAGAAGGAGAAGGGGGGGAGAGAGAGGGGGGAGAAAGAGAAGGGGGAGGAGAGAGAGGGGGGAGAGAGAGAGGGGGGAGAAAGAGAAGGGGGAGAGAGAGGGGGGAGAGAGAGGAGGGGGGGAGAGGAGAGGGAGAAAGACAAGGGGGAGGAGAAAGAGAAGGGGGGAGAAAGAGAAGGGGGAGAGAGAGGGGGGAGAGAGAAGGGGGGGGAGAGAGAGAATTTCTCCTAAATCTATTTTCCACAACATTTAATATCTTCTTCATCTTGGTTGTTACTATGAGTAATTCCTTGTATATTGGATGGTATTTACTATTATGAACAATATTTACCTTGTTCTGGTAGTTATAATATTCATTGCGCTGTTTAGGGAACAGTCCGTGTATCTCATTGAGTGCGTGAGACATCATTTCCACTGCCAAGTGCACACGGGGGGTATGGGTGAAACGTTCAAAATTCTCCAGGAAACTGCCAGTGCAATTTTTAAACTCGTAACCATTTTGCTTGTAATATAGATTCTTGGATGGGTCAATGGTCTCACAACCCAAGTAAATGAGATAAATATCTTGAATTAGTTTATCTTCCGGGTAATTCAATAAAGTATGATTGGCTAAAAAGGATCTGTATTCTGTAGTCTTTAGATTATATGGATATAGCGTCGTCATATAGAAACTGTCCAAAAAATACAATGCGGTCATCTTGAAAATCATACGGTTATCTCCCCAGCTGGATGGAAGGACAAATGTTTTTAACTGCTTTCCACGCTGATTCAAAATATCTAAGTAGGCAATATATTTTTCTGAAGATGTTCCACATACTATAAGAATACTAGTAAAGGAATTGGCAATAATATTTTTCTTATGAATAAAATCTTTATTATTTCCATTTAAATTGACTGTTATTGAGAACTCCACACAGATCCCATCCTCGGACAGAAAGTTTGTTAATATTTGTTCTTCTCTCTCTCCACTGATATCATCAGATGTCATAATTCCAACCCAGGTCCAACCTAAATGTTTTACTAATTTGCTTAATGCAAAATAATTGGGTTTATCACTTTGTAATGTCCGAAAAAAATATGGAAAGATGGATCTATCACTGAGTAAAGGGTCAGTAGCTCCATAGCTGATCTGTATAATATAATAAAGATTGGATTTATCACTTTGTACTATCCAATAGAAATATGGGAATGTGTCTCTATCACTGAGAGAAGGGTCAGTAGCTCCATTACTGATCTGTATAATATAATAAAGATTGGATTTATCACTTTGTACTGTATGATAGAAATATGGGAATGTGTCTCTATCACTGAGAGAAGGGTCAGTAGCTCCATAACTGATCTGTATAATATAATAAAGATTGGATTTCACTTGTACTGTATGATAGAAATATGGGAATGTGTCTCTATCACTGAGAGAAGGGTCAGTAGCTCCATAACTGATCTGTATAATATAATAAAGATGGATTTGTCACTTGTACTGTATGATAGAAATATGGGAATGTGTCTCTATCACTGAGAGAAGGGTCAGTAGCTCCATAACTGATCTGTATAATATAATAAAGATTGGATTTATCATTTGTACTGTCTGATAGAAATATGGGAATGTGTCTCTATCACTGAGAGAAGGTCAGTAGCTCCATAACTGATATGTATAATATAATAAAGATTGGATTATCACTTTGTACTGTCTGATAGAAATATGGGAATGTGTCTCTATCACTGAGAGAAGGGTCAGTAGCTCCATAACTGATATGTATAATATAATAAAGATTGGATTATCACTTTGTACTGTCTGATAGAAATATGGGAATGTGTTCTCTATCACTGAGAGAAGGGTCAGTAGCTCCGTAACTGATCTGTATAATATAATAAAGATTGGATTATCACTTTGTACTGTCTGATAGAAATATGGGAATGTGTCTCTATCACTGAGAGAAGGGTCAGTAGCTCCGTAAACTGATCTGTATAATATAATAAAGATTGGATTTATCACTTTGTAATGTCCGATAGAAATATGGGAATGTGTCTCTATCAATGAGAGAAGGGTCAGTAGCTCCAGTAACTGATCTGTATAATATAATAAAGATTGGATTTATCACTTTGTACTGTCTGATAGAATGAGAATATGGGAATGTGTCTCTATCACTGAGAGAAGGGTCAGTAGCTCCATAACTGATCTGTATAATATAATAAAGATTGGATTTATCACTTTGTACTGTATGATAGAAATATGGGAATGTGTCTCTATCACTGAGAGAAGGGTCAGTAGCTCCATAGCTGATCTGTATAATATAATAAGATTGGATTTATCACTTTGTACTGTATGATAGAAATATGGGAAGTGTCTCTATCACTGAGAGAAGGGTCAGTAGCTCCATAGCTGATCTGTATAATATAATAAAGATTGGATTTATCACTTTGTACTGTATGATAGAAATATGGGAATGTGTCTCTATCACTGAGAAGGGTCAGTAGCTCCATAGCTGATCTGTTATAATATAATAAAGATTGGATTATCACTTTGTACTGTCTGATAGAAATATGGGAATGTGTCTCTATCACTGAGAGAAGGGTCAGTAGCTCCATAGCTGATCTGTATAATATAATAAAGATTGGATTTATCACTTTGTACTGTATGATAGAAATATGGGAATGTGTCTCTATCACTGAGAGAAGGGTCAGTAGCTCCATAGCTGATCTGTATAATATAATAAAGATTGGATTTACACTTTGTACTGATGATAGAAATATGGGAATGTGTCTCTATCACTGAGAGAAGGGTCAGTAGCTCCATAGCTGATCTGTTATATATAATAAAGATTGGATTTATCACTTTGTACTGTATGATAGAAATATGGGAATGTGGTCTCTATCACTGAGAGAAGGGTCAGTAGCTCCATAAGCTGATCTGTATAATATAATAAAGATTGGATTTATCACTTTGTACTGTCTGATAGAAAATGGGAATGTGTCTCTATCACTGAGAGAAGGGTCAGTAGCTCCATAACTGATCTGTATAATATAATAAAGATTGGATTTATCACTTTGTACTGTATGATAGAAATATGGGAATGTGTCTCTATCACTGAGTAAAGGGTCAGTAGCTCCATAGCTGATCTGTAATATAGAAGTATTAGTATATCACCTTAAATGTTATGTTCACCCCTCAAATAAAAAATAATAAATCACCCCCCCCAAACCCAAAACCACAATATTTGGAAAGCTGACAGTAGAAGGACTAGCCTGTTAAGAATACCAGCAGATAATGGTATAACAGTACATGTAATCACCCACTGTCCTTGCCAATTTCAGCTAGATATCTGCTTAGTATGCTAAGTCAAACTATGTAAAGGTGACCCAATTAGTAACAAGCGGTGTGGCGTGCAGAATTTTGTAACTGCTTTCCCCTGTTCTTTTTGCTAAGCTCTTACTCCTCCTCACTCTTTACCACTTCAGTAAGGTCAGCTGCATTAGTTTGCAACATTGTAGCGAGTTGAATTAGCTGTGCTTAGCAGTCTTTTCTCAGCTACAATGTTGCAAACAAAAATTTTCCAAACAACTGAGGGGGAAGGAGGGATGTGAGAGTAATGGTGGTCATTCACAATGACGATTGTTGTACCATGAAATGGTGATCTGCCGACAATTGTACAATAGTTTTTCCTATTGTAAAAATAGATGTTTTTTATTGGCCCATCCAATCCCCAGTTTGTGCAACTGGGTTGTTGAGTCTATGGCCACAATTATAACTCAACTAAAAGAAAAGTGGAGAGCAGTTCTAAAATGGCAAATACAACATGATGCCTCTTTACTTTCCCCAGTATCTGAGGCAAATTCCTCATGTTGCCTCATTAGGGCAACGCACCTGCAGCTTACTAGAAAATGTAATTTATGATATAGCTTATATTTGTGTTACATAGATACAAACATTTTGGTTTGAAAAAAGGCCATCAAGTTAAACCCTTCTATCCAAAGCATCTATAAGTAGCTGTACCCCTGAATTGTCTGTATGAGAAATCAACTTAGCTTCTTTTTAGATTCTCCCAACATTATCATTAAAGGGCATATCCACCCCTCTTTCAAAAATTTTGTATGTGACAGAACACCCCCCAAGATGCTCCCAGACTGTAGTAAAGAGCCTTACTATCCCACAATCTATCGCCGCTTAGTCCATTCCGCTGCTGCACGTGCCCTTTACGTACAGAAGCAGCAGTAGCAGAGTCTTATTTGGTAATGGCCACCCTCCATTGTCTGTGACATCACTGTCATGGCCGTGACTGAAGGCCATTACCAGGAAGAAGCTAGGAGCTGCTGCAATGGATTGTGGGACCAACTTTGCTAAATGTAAGTAAAACCGAACCTGGGTTTTGTGGGGGTTATGTCACATACTCATTTTTTGTAAGAGGGGTGGTCATGTCCATTAAGAGTACTCCACAGATTTACTGCCCCCAATATATAAAACGCTATACATTATTAGTAGCTGGAATTGCATTTCTTCAAGTCTTTAAAGGAGAATTGTATAAATTAAACCCACCCTCCCACTGGACCCACAGCGATTTAGGTATTCACCCTGGGTAGCATTCATGTAACTGTCCATATAACTTTGTTTTCCCCTGGGTGAAATCTAATCTCTTGCTAATTTTTTCGAATATATTTTTAATGAATTATAATATCCCTCACTCAACTCTTCTGTTTCAGATTTTCTGTTTTCATTGCTCATTTTTTCCCACTAGTTTAGTGTCATGTATTTGTATCCTTTAATAATCATTTGGGAACTATTTTCCGAAACTGCACAGCAAACTTAAGACGAGGGATCTATACAGTGGGAGACTAACAATTCTGCCAAAGAAGTTTACTTCCCTTTAGAAGACGCTGCCTGATACTGCTCAGTAAAGGGATTTGGTCAAATACATTGAATATTTATTGCAGAAGCCACACAGAACCATATAATTCTAGATAAGCAGTGAGAGCTCTAATCTTGCACAGCAGTACATGGTGTTAAAAACCTTTTACACACATTATTTTTAACATTTAAAGGACAAATAAAGCCTCAGGACAACATTGAATTAGAAGGCAGATCTCCTTGATATAAAAGCAGTAATCAGTGTCTCACCTCTCGTTTTAATGTGGTTGTTGAGAAATTTAACTTTCTAACATGGAGTTTGTGTCATATTTCCCAGAGTTCCAGTATCACACAGTGTGGTCACTGACCATTATGTTCTTTACACACGCTCAGTCCTAAGATACTACAGGAACTTGTTACAGTTGGTCACACCCACTAGTAGCCTCTAGCCAATCCTTTTACAGGACAGAATAGGCAATGGAGCATGTGACTGAGATCAGGGGTGTGGCTAGTCACTTTAATGCTATTTACTGATTGCTGTTTTACAGTTTATTGGTGTTTTTAGAGGGGATATGTTCAGATTCTGGAGTGTAAATTTGGGTTTAGTTCTCCTTTAATCTTTCAATGGATACATGTAAATTACTTTCCTTACATTAATACGATTATTGGTTTAATTTCAATTGCACTTCTTTTAAATCCCCCACCTTCATTGTAACCACACGGTGATAATCAAAGTTACAGAAAGGATTTACCCTAAACCACAAGTTTCGCTATTTTTCTGATCACATGACCAGCACCTGTCCAGTCGCTACGTTAAACTCATTCTCTGCCATCTTCAATATATAATTATATAATATAATATATATATAATGAATTGTGCAGTTAGAAGTTCGGATTTTCCTCCTTTCTTTGGGAAATGCTTACTACATTTATACCAGTTACAGAAAATAATATATTTTATTATATCTTGTGTTTTCTGCTGTTCTGTGCCAAGCTCTAGAAAGAAGAGATTTATTGATGATTATTTTAGGGTTATTGTTATAGGAATCTTTATATTTTTCGACCTAAACAAGAGATGTACAAAAAGGTTTGTTCTACAAAAGGTATGAAGAAATCCATCAAAATACTCCCTAGTGTAAAGTCTTAAAGGTGTCCCATGGAGTCTGTCATATCTACTCCTACTCATAACTAGAGATGTCCAAACTTCGCAAAATCTGGTCCGCTCGAGGATCCGCGAATTTTCGGAAAAATCCGAAAATTCTAAAATCCGCGAGCGGACCAGCTAAAAGGAAAAATATTCTTCAAAGTACGCGTTTTCTCGTAATTTCGTTAATTTTCGAAGATACGTATGTACGGAAATAAGAGAAATCCTTGTATTTTAGAAAATACGAGAAAGTTCGGAAGGCAGAAAATACGGAAAAATCCGCCGTTCGTGAACGGGATAAATCCGCGGGGGATCCGGGTTCGGATCCGCGAACCGGCCATCCCTACTCATAACCCGCTGGGTATCGCACATGCCCAATAGCTATGACTGAGACTAAGGCTAAATAGCAAACTCTTCTATACTAATGACAACTAATTAACACTGCATCTATGGTAGATTATAAATAGTAATGCACTAAAAATTGTGCAAATGAATTTTAAAAGCACAAGCTTGATAAACTGGATATTTATAAAATATAGTTAGAGTTGCTTGCTTTTTACAGCTTGCGCTGTAAATGTTTCCCTATCGGAGCAGATGCGATTCGAAAAAAAAAAATGGTGACTGCACGCAGTCCTAAAATGCACCGGACATCGTGTGTTTATCCTAGACAGCAAACACTAGCGTGCGCTTTCTAACTCACAAACCTATCGTATAGTTAAAGGGCTATAATGTGTCCTACCACTAAGGTAATTGTTTTCTGTGTCCAAGGTTAAAACATACGCTCCAACAATTACCTTTTTACCAATTACCAAACAAGTGGTGGACATGTGGTGCAAAATAGATACCTCCCATTAAAGGGATTTATGGGAGATATTGCATTAAACCCTTTAGCGGGTGAATAAAGTATGTTAAAATGAATAAAAACGGGGGTGCTCGCAAGCATCTAAGATGGTGGCAGCATAACTGACCTGCTTCCCTACCTCCGCACCTGGAAAAAACAATAAATGGTAGATCAACCCCGGTTACCTAATTTTCTGTATCGGACAGGAGTGCAGGACCGACCTATATTTCTTCTCAGGGAACAATAAATCATTTGCAATGTTCCAACCACAAATAATGCAGAGCTCTCCCTCACATGGTGTGAACCCAGGTCCAGTAACGGATGGCACAGGCCAACTTCACATATCTGACAAGAACGAGTCAGGATACACATCATCCTCTCAACTCAACCTAGATCAACTTATGGATCGTTTGAGGTCAGTCATGAAAGAGGAATTAGCTGTACAAGATATTAAAAAAGACATTAGGGAGTTGGGTCACCACGTGTCAGACTTGGAGTCACGTGAAGATGATATGAGTGATACTCTACAATCTTTGAAAGACAATATGGCCAAGTACATTTTTATACGTAAGGAACAAATATGGATTGAGGACTTAGAAAATAGATCCCGAAGTGACAATATCAGAATAATGGGCATCCTTGAGAAATATGTTGCAAAAGCAACTTTAAAGGCTATAATCAAAATGCTTCTACCAGAGGAACCCCGGACTGATTAGAATGTGCACACAGGGTCCTTACTATGGTGTAAGTCTTTATATGTTCTTCAAATCCTATCATTCATTATATAAAGCACCTCTACCATCTAAACAATCAGACATAACAACTTTCCAGATAACTCCCCAGCCCATTCTCTGACACAATGCTCCGACAATAACACAACCTCTCATGCAAGAAGAAATTGCTAAAGTAATAAAAAAAATCTTTAGTCCCATAAAGCCCTGTGACCCGATGGGCTTACAAACATATAGTACAAAAAATTTCAATTAATCTTAATACTGAATATGATTCTCTACATAGGACGATTGTGATCTAACTCTCCACCCCACCCCATTTCTTATAAAACAGAGATGATTACTGTACATATGTAGCACCCACAATGTGTTTTACTATTTAGGTAAACTTCCTATTATGCTTGTGAAGGTTCTCATTCATCCAGGTCATGGTATATCTGTTGTATTCAATTAGATCAACTGGACTTGAAATGTAGTTCTTGAAGACGTTTCGCTAGTCATCCGACTGGCTTTCTCAATTCAGAATGACTTGTACAAGAATCTGTGGCAATTATGTACCCTGGAAAATCCCAATTAGCATATCACAGCCAGGTGTTAAGGGTTGGTTTTTTGTGTGTGATAGATATGGGCTAAGAGAGGTGTAAGAACGCCCAAGTAAGTTGTTAAAACAGTTGTATCATGGCAACAGTTGTGTGTCGAACCCCCCCACCTTATTTATTAGGCTTGGTTCCTCTTTTTTTCACATAAATGGCCTCCTTGACACCCTCTTGAAACCAGTACGTCCTTCGCCAGTTGTTAACATTACAAGCTTCAAAGGTATGTCCCTGTATCCTTAAGATAGCCCAAGGGGGTTGACATGGTGAGAAAAAAAGGCTGGGCCAAGACAGCACTCTTACCAGCAGAACTGATTCAACCCAGAAAAGGGCTGTTCTTGTTGGACTTGTGCCTCTGAATACCACCTATTTCAAGATACAGGGTAAAGTTCTATAAGCAAAAACATGGATGGATATGGGATCTCCAGTTTCACCTATTTGGACCTTTACATGAGGAGGTAGAAACACAGGCGCTAATACCTTTAAGGGCATAGCACCCAGCCAAGGTTCAGATATGTTGATGAACACCGGGTGTTATTAACAAATCCACCAGAAGGAAGTACAAGCTTCAAAGAACACTAATGCGGTTGGACCAAAACATTAAATTCACAAAGGGAAGAGGTTACAAAACAACAAATGGCTTTCTTGGATGCTTGGTAAGTTAGAAGTTAAGGAAATGGTAAACTGGAAGTAGAGGTTACAGAAAACCAACCACACACAGATCAGTATTTGATGTTTGACTCCCACCACCCTTTAGATCACAAGCTGGGGGTCATCAGAACCCTGCAAAACACGAGCCGAGAAAGAGAAATCCCACTAGCACAGAGGCGAAAGGCTAAAGAAATGAAACATCTCAGAGGAGCCCTTAAAACTTGTGGATATCCGATGGGCCTTTGTCAAAAGAAGTAGAAGGAAAAGAAAAGAAACACAATACAGAACAGTGAAGGGGAAAAGGAAGACAGGGGGAAGAACATGGAGTCACCATAGTAGCAGGGTCTCCGAGAAATTAAGAGAATTTTCAAAAAACATCGTATCCCGTTGCTAAACAGAACAAACACACTGAGCCGCAATTGGTACATCCAAAAGACCCAATACCAAAAAACAAGAAACCAGAGACGATCATGAATGGTTGTGCAGTGCAGTGAAGAATGCTCTGATTGTATGTGGGGGGGGAGACCACAACAGCAAGCGCCCTGACTCAACAGACTCGGGGCCCAGCACCAGAAAGAGCCATCTCCGGGTCGGACTCAGATCGTGTATCTGTCAGCTTAAGGATAAAGGGGACATACCTTGTGGAAAGATTGTTAATGTTAACATACTGGCTGAAGGACGTTGACTGGTTCCAGAGAGGTGTAAGGAGGCATGTTATGTGAACAGTAAAGAAACGACAACAAGCCTAAGATAGTCTGGGGGGGTGGGTTCGACACCAATGTCGCCATGTACATGCTGTTTTTAACACCTACTCATGGGCGTTCCATAACACCTCTTAGCCACTATCTTATCACACCCTTAACACCTGGGTGTGATATGCTAATTGGGATTTTCCAGGGTACATAATTGCCACAGATTCTTGTACAAGTCATTCTGAATTGAGAAAGCCAGTCGGATGACTAGCGAAACGTCTTCAAGAACTACATTTCAAGTCCAGTTGATCTAATTGAATACAACAGATATAACTTCCTATTATGTTTTACTGTTTGCCATTAAATAAAGGGGAACTGTGGTCTCCAGACAAGTTGATTTTAAATGAAAGGCAAGTTTCCTACCTTTAAAACGAGCCATCAACCACCTCTACGTGCTCCACAGCCCAAGATATAAAGAAATGACTGACCAGAAAGTTAATAGGTGGAAGGTTGACATGTAACACCCCAAAGGCTTCTCCTCCACATTGCCGGTGGCAGAACACAGCCTCAGACTTCAGTTTGTGAGAGACAGGAAGTCCCTCCACCTCCCTGCTGTGTGAAGATCCCCACAGAGTAGGTAAATAAATCTACAGCCCTACTCTCCCACTATGTGAAAACAGTTTTCACTGCCTGAAAAGGCTGTTTTCACATTTTTCACAGAGTTTTCTGTATGGGGGGGTTTGGGGAGTTGGGTCTGAGTGGGGAGGGGGCCATTGCACCTGTGGCCAGGGCTATGATACCCATGAGTGGGTGGAGTCATGGCACCCATGAGTGGGCAGGGCCAATTGGGGATGTAATGGAAGGAGCCAAGGGGGGCCTGCATGGGAGGGGCCAGGGGGCTTGCAAGAGGGGGGCTGCAAGGGGAGGAGATGACTCAAAGCAGAGTGACTGTCACATGGTTTCAGAGCAGGAAGCAGGAAGTGCAGGGGATCTGGTGATGCTGCTGCCATATCACACACAAAAATGTAAATATCTTCAAAACTATTCAAACAAAACAATGAAAGCAAAATGCAAAAATACTCAGGAGTGCAATTCCCATCAATTTAATTAAAGTCATTTTTGGACCACAGTAACCCTTTAAGCTTGTAGTTCTGTTTATTCACCAAAATTTTTCTGTTATTATTATTATTATTATTATTGAGGGAGACCGGCAAGGGAAGTTATTTCTGGAAGGGGAAGGAGGAGCCTGGACTGGGAGAGTTGGTACCGATGACTGGATTTGGTGAGGGAGATTTTTTCATCTCATCAGAGGAAATTCTGTTTGGGGAGCGGCTGTATCTGGACATCGGTAGAGCCATCTGTACATCCTGCCTGCTACCAAATAGCCTGGAGCTGAATCAGAAGATTGATGAGATGCTGTGGCCACCTGTAAAAAGTGCAGTGCTGGGTCATTAGATGGAGAGACTGACACTGTCCTGGAACTGAGACAATTTAGGCCCAAACAGCGTGGATTATCATATGTGGGACTGTGTTTCCTTTTACTACCTCAGTGAGAATTTTCTTCACCACTCTGTTCCTTACAAGTTATTGTGTTTCCCAAGAGATCCAACAGGGTCCCACCATTCAGACTAATAGCCACTGGCCAGTGAGCAGGGTACAATCGTACAGAGTAATATAAGATGTTTCATTCCTGTTATTAGCACTTATATGTTTGCCATGTTTTCACAACTGTTTTACTGCATTCTGTTGTTTGGAAACATATCACCTCCCTGCCCACTGTATGTAATGAATCTGACCCCTCTTAGATCACTGGGAGGTGATATCACTGTCCATACGCTAACTGGGATATCTGTGAGGTGATATCACTGTCCATACGCTAACTAGGAGATCTGGGAGGTGATATCACTGTCCATACGCTAACTGGGAGATCTGGGAGGTGATATCACTGTCCATACGCTAACTGGGAGATCTGGGAGGTGAAATCACTGTCCATACTCTAACTGGGAGATCTGGGAGATCTGGGAGATGATATCACTGTCCATACGCTAACTGGGAGATCTGGGAGGTGATATCACTGTCCATACGCTAACTGGGAGATTTGTTTTATATATTAATGGTTGTTGAAATTAAGGGGTTTCATATTAGAATAAATCCCTACTGTTTATATTACCCTGGCGTGTTGGGTGTTTGTAAGTCTGTGGGCTGAATTATACCATAGGAACAAAGCTGGAGGACCCGAGTTAAATTCAGCAGCTCTAAACAGGGTTTGCTACACACACACACACACACACACACACACACACATATATATATATATATATATATATATATATACAGTATATATCATACACCACCTACGTTGCTTCCCCTACCACTTAATCATTTAATATGTTAGTAAAAAAAGTCTATGTTGCAAGTTTCACTCAAATGTTAACATGATACATATATGTAAGTGCTAATAAGTGACTAGAAATCCTCATGAAGATCCATAGTATAAAATATCCCTCTAAATGGTTAAAACCCGAGACAAACGTTAAATAATATAGGTCATCACCACTATAGATTTTCAATAATATCATACTGCCATCTACGATTATGCAGCTGAGAAGTGTGCAAGAGGCGTTGATCAATATTTGTTGTATAATGTCCAAAGATTATTATCTCTCCTCCAGGGAACATTTATAAGAACAATACTGGTTTAATCCCTTAGGATTCCTGTCCCCTCCCATCTCAAAGCCGGTACATGGTCGAGGTTTGAGGTTGAATAAAGACATATGTCCATCCAGTTCAACCCATCTAGCAATATCCTCATTTCCTGCCTGTTGATCCAGAGGAAGGCAAAAAAAAATTTATGAATGGGAAAAAAATTCCTTCCTGACTCCAAGTGGCAATCGGAAATTTCCCTGGATCAAAATTTTATAGCGGATCTATGTCCATCAATCCTTAATCGGAGCCTTATATGAGTCAGATTACAGGGACAGGTCATTCTATTTAATGCTTAATAGGAATTTGCTCCCTACTGTGTGGGTGAGTGAAAGATTCCCCAGTCTCCATGTGTCTGCAGGATGCACATTGTGTACATTTCAAACAACCTGTAATTTCTAACTAAGTTGTAGCTGGTCCATAACTGAAGAGGGAATATGTCTGAACCAATAGATCTTTGTCTTACCGCATTTGAAGCCAATGACAGGTTGATCTGGCAGGCAGTTACCCAATTGTTGATCTGATAGCAGAATATTCCAGTTTGATGTTATTGCCGTTCTTACTGGTTCTGCTAATGTATTGAATTTGGTAGAGCTGATGAACATTTTATCTCTATTGGGTGGTCACACCGTTGTTTAGCTAAATACAAAGCTCTATCCAATACATGTGGTGCCTATCCCCTCTGTAGGAGCCGTCCCATCTTTGGTTCGATTTCTTGATCCACCCACTGTGCATTGGAATTATTTCTAATGACCTGGCAGTGAATTTTTGAGGCCAGATGGATGAAAACTGTTATAATGTAATCGTTTCTTCCTATCAGTTGCTTTATTGAACAAACCGTATTGAAGTTCCCCATTAGTTACCTGTACGGAGTTATCCAAAAAGTCAATCCTCTCTCTACTTTATCTGTAAATGTCATACGGATAGGTGATTGGATGGGATTCAGGTCCTCAAACAATGTCAATAACGCCGATTAAAAGCCCTGCCATATGAAAAAAATGTCACCTATAAAATGATGGTACAGGATTAAATTGGCGACATATCGTCTTAAAATGTGTTGTTCATAAAAATGCATTAAAATGTTTGCCTATTCCATGGCCTTTCTGAGACCTGGAAGTAATGGGTATTTTCAGATGTTAGTTACATGTTGGGGTCAAACGTGGAAGATCCACTAGGAAATCGCAAGATGCATTAGTGTCGATTTCAGAGGTAGATATCAACAGTCTTACCTCTGATGTTACATTGGAATGTGGAATGCATGTAAATCAGATGGCTACATCCATACTGGCCAAATAGATATCCCCAAAATTAGGTAAATGATTCCCCTTAATGACAGATTTTTGAGGTATGAGGGAGTATTTGAGGTATGAGGGAGTATTTTGGAGCAAAGTTTGTAGTACCATGTCCAGGTATTTTCCCAGGTGTTAGGGTTAAGGAATACAGTCGCTCTGCCAGACACAATTGGACGAGTAGAATCTTTGAATATTGGGGACAGTGTAGATTGTTGGTGTTTATGGATTAAATAATTTTTAACCATCTCTCTAAATAATGTATCCGTGGCTGCAGTATTACCTGTTGTAGGTATTATTTGTTGGAACCTCTTAGTTGGATCTTTAGACAATGTTTGATAAACAGTCCAGTCATTCAACAGTTCTTCCCTGTAGTAGTCCATAATGACTATATCACCGCCTTAATCAGCTGGCCGTATGGCAATGTTATTAGCTTGTAGGGATTTAATTGCCCTCTCCAATCAGCCTGTGACAAATTAGAATGTATTATTTTTATCCAGATCAATATCTCTTTGTATTAGAGAAAACTTTGGTGGCATTATTGCTTGGGGGGGTCAAACATACTTTTAGGTTTAAGCTGATATTTCTGTTTGGCTCCTGTACCACCTTCAAATGATAATAATCTGCACATTCTCCTCCATTGAATTCTTCACTCCTCACCTACTCTAAGTTCTAATTGGAGAGTTGGGTGGAAGGAAGAAAGAGGCAGGGATAGGGATCTCATGGCCGCTAGTCACAGGGGCCACTGTTATAAAGTTTGCAGCAGCTTTTACCTGGCATTTTATAACTGTTCTCCTCAGTACGATTAGCTGAGCTCATCCCCCCCTTCCTTCACCTTCAGTTCATTTGTAACATTGTATCCAAGTTCAGGCTCCGTACTAGATACAATGTTACAAATTACAGCAGAACAAGGAGAGCAGATCTAACACATTCAGTTCATTTGTAACATTGTATCCAAGTTCAGGCTCCGTACTAGATACAATGTTACAAATTACAGCAGAACAAGGAGGGCAGATCTAACACATTCAGTTAATTTGTAACATTGTATCCAAGTTCAGGCTCTGTACTAGATACAATGTTACAAATTACAGCAGAACAAGGAGAGCAGATCTAACACATTCAGTTCATTTGTAACATTGTGTCCAAGTTCAGGCTCTGTACTAATATGCTAATATTTGTCTGTGGTTAATCTGCAGCAATCTGATGAACTGCCGTAGACCAGTATAGACCAGGGAACATTTGATTGGTCGAGACAAATAACAGCTCATATTGAAAGCCTGGTGGTGTTGCACCATTGCAGTGTGTTAAATTTAAAGGCCACACCTTCATTAGTTACACTCACTTTTATGAATTAGGGCACGGACACACTGCAATCTGGTGCGATTTTCGTGCGTTTCTATTATTTAAACGCATGTGATTGCTGAAAACATGGTGATTGCATGCACTTCCGAAATGGAAACGGATGCGCAATCACAATCGCATCAGAAATGCACGATTTTGGTGCGTTGCCACAATTTTAATATCATTTAAAAATCGCATAAGAAAATGTGAGCACAAACGCACCAAAATGGCGATAATGTGTCCTACTGGTTATTAAAATGATCATAGCAAGCTCACCGACTACAATACTGTACTTAACAATCACTTTCCCTTTAGCCAACATCAGCAACGTAGCTTAGCAGCAAGGTAAATGTTATATGAAGATGTCTCAATTGTGGGTGTGCAAAACTGGTATTTTACGTCGTTTTCAGTATAACAGATGCGGGAGTAAAATGCTTTGCTTTAGCAGTATTTCATAGCCACGATAAAAGCGAAGTTTCACGAAATAGCAATAATGCATCTTTATACATATGGCCCATTGTATACTGCAGGTCATGGATTACAGTGCAAATCTTGTGATAGATTCCAGAATAGGTATGTTCTGCCAGGACTGAGCATTAATAATAATAATCTCTTATAATAAAACCCTAAAGGTGTGTCCGTGAATCCGTGTGTGTGTTTTCCTGCAATTACCTCTCCTGGCCACTAGATGTCCTCCCTTATAATATAACTGCTGCCAATTCCCGACCGTTTACCTTCATAGACAGGGTTCTTAACAAAACTAATGTGATGCCAACAGTCCCGGATTAAGAAGCAGTACCTCATTAATGCAGTTCTAAGGAATGTCCTGTGATGCTTGTATTTGTGTAGCTGGTGTTGGCCTCTGCAATGCTGAGCCTCTGTTTCGAGTGGCAGTGACAAGAGGGATCACTGTGGGACAGAGGGGGGACTATGGCTGTGGGACAGAGGGGGGACTGGCGGCAGGACAGAGGGGGGAGTGGCTGTGGGATAAAGGGGGACTGGCTGTGGACAGAGGGGGGGACTGCGGTTGGGACAGGGTTGGGGAGTGGCCTGTGGGACGCAGAGGGGGACTGGCGGTGGACAGAGGGAGGGAGGGCTGTGGGAGAGAGGGGACGGGTGGGACAGAGGATATGGCTTTGGGACAGGAGGGCCATGGCTGTGGGACAGAGGGGGCTATGGCCTGGTTACAGAGGGGGGACTGCTGTGGGACAGGGGGGGGATATGGCTGTGGGACAGAGGGGGCTATGGCTATGGTACAGAGGGGGGATGCTGGCTGTGGACAGGGGGGGGGATATGGCTGTGGGACAGAGGGTGGCGTATGGCTATGGTTAAGAGGGGGGAGGGCTGGTGTGGAACAGGGGGGGGACCTGGCTGTGGGGCAGAGGGGAAGTGGGAAGATGACTGTGAAACGGGGGGACTGCTATGGGAACGAGGGAGGGACTCTGGTTGAGGGGGCACTCTGGGTTTTTTAGCGACCCGTTAATGTTGACCGGCTTATGTCTAGTAATAATAATAATCAATAAGAACTTAATGCGTTAACATCTTCTCCGGTATCGTATGTCATGGTTATGTAATTGTATGTGGAACAATTTAATTACTGAAAATAGATATTACTGGTTTGTACTTTAATCCGTAGTAATCTTATATTATAAATTCATGCTAAATAGCATTTATAAAAAACACTTTCACTTACCTGTGGAATACCGTACAGATCAGTATCTGGGCTATGGGTAATGTGTCTCTGAGGTGAGATCCCAATAAATCCAGCATGTTTCTATTTCCCACAAAGGAGTAATTGGGAACCGGTTCCTGGTGACTGGATATATCTGGAAAACACATGATCACGGCCTTTCTAGCATCTCCAAGGAATCATAAATGTGATATCCCAGAGTGTGATGGGGTAATAGGATGGATTGGTTATTGGTTTGTTCAACCACAAAATCGAACATCAGAAGGTGTTTTGAAAGTTCTTCAATAGTTCTGGTAAAGAGGGAATAATAAGATCAGAATAAACTTTCTTCATATTTGAATCTCCCGTCGTGATTAAATATCACGTTTGCAAACTGTAAAAATCCCAAAAGGGGTAACTCACAGCGTGGTTTTAATGGCTGCATTGGCTAGCGTTCAAATCCAGAGCTAAGGGATATTCAACGCAAGCATCAGTTTTGCGGGGGTTTGGATGCAAAACCTGTTGCATCCACGAAAAGATGGAGTGATGGAGTAACTTGATATTGAATCAGTTACCACAAACTAACTCCATAAACTGCCCAGTGGATCCCTTAAAGGTTAGTATAGTACTACATATATTTATAGGATCTTTGCAAAGTTCTCCTCCTTAAGGCTGAGGCACCACTACAACGCACCAAATGCGAGTCTTATCGACATCATTGCGTGTGCGATTTTGCTTTGTTGTAGTGTGTTGGTCCGTCTTGCGCATGTGATTTTGTAATTATAGAAACTCATACGTTTGCGTAAAAAAATGGATGCATGCAAAATGCAAAACAGATGCGCAATTCATGCGCTTCGCAAAAATTCACGCAATTTCCATTCTAACCAAAAAGCTCAATTGAGTGCGCAAAACGCCGAGTTAGTGTGGCCCAGCCTTCTACAAGTGCCTATGTTAAAAGTTTATGGTCGGTGAAGCATTCTATGCATTCTTTTCTTTTATTAAATGGGCTATGTCCACACCCCCCAAACTAAAATTCCCACACTACTGGCTCCCACTGTTGTAGTGTAATATAATCTACCTTACTACCCAGCTCCATTAGGTTCTCCTGTAAGTCCTCCCACTACTGGTCCCACTGTGTAGGGTAAATAATCCTTTACCTACATCCCAGCTCCATATGGTTCTGTTATGTCCCTCCACTACTGGTCCCACTGTGTAGTGTAATATAATCCTTACCTTACATCCCAGCTCCATATGGTTTCCGTAATGTCTCCCACTACTGGCCCCAATGTGTAGTGTAATATAATCCTTACCTTACATCCCAGCTCCATATGGTTCTCCTGTAATGTCCCTCCAACTACTGGCCCACTGTGTAGTGAATATAATCCTTACCTTACATCCCAGCTCCATATGGTTCCTGTAATGTCCCTCCCACTACTGGTCCCACTGTGTAGTGTAATATAATCTTACCCCACATCCCAGCTCCATGGTTCTCCTGTAATGTCTCTCCACTATGGTCCCACGTGTAGTGTAATATAATCCTTTTACCTTACATCCCAGCTCCAATGGTTCTCCTGTAATGTCCCTCCCACTACTGGACCCACTGTGTAGTTAATATAATCGTACCTTACATCCAGCTCCATATGGTTCTCCTGTAATGTCCCTCCACTACTGGTCCCACGTGTAGTGTAATATAATCCTTACCTTACATCCCAGCTCCATATGGTTCCCCTGTAATGTCCCTCCCACTACTGGTCCCACTGTGTAGTGTAATATACATCCCAGCTCCATATGGTTCTCCTGTAATGTCCCTCCCACTACTGGACCCACTGTGTAGTGTAATATAATCCTTACCTTACATCCCAGCTCCATATGGTTCTCCTGTAATGTCCCTCCCACTACTGGTCCCACTGTGTAGTGTAATATAATCCTTACCTTACATCCCAGCTCCTTATGGTTCTCCAGCAGTGCCTGTTCAAAGTCTAGGAAACAGAAGGGGTGCTGAAGTAGGAGCTGTCTTCCTGTCCAGTCCCTCCCTGGCTGCCCTTCATGCAGTGTATAAACCTTCAGCTATAATGCAGGGCATGTCGCCCCCCCCCCCCCCCCCTATAATCGCACTTAATAGATTCCAAGTCAATGTATGTACTGTATGTGTATATGTATGTTTATTTGTATGTATGATCCAGAAAAACTTCCAAACAGCTGGGACAATTTTCCTGAGACTTGGTATACTTATGTTTAAAGGGCATGCCCGTCCTAAAAATCATTATTTAATATATGATAGCTATGTGCCATTTGCTCCAAGATCATTTAGTCAACAAAAAACAATACTTTGGTCCCAAAACTATATTTAGTCGACCAAAATAAATTATTTGGGAACCAAACATACATTTAGTCAACAAAAAATAAATTTGGTAACAAAACTATATTTAGTCGAACAAAATAAATTCAGTAAAAACAAAACGTATGTAGTCATAAAAAAAACAATATTTTGATGACAAAACTATATTTAGTCAAAAAATACACATTTAGTCAACAAAAAACAACTGTAGCACGAAAGTAGATATTTCAATGACCAAAATCTATTTTGGTGAACAAAATGAACAGTGGGGTGAAACAGAATCTTTTTTGGATACAAAAAGTGATAAAGAGTAACATTATGTTGGAAAAAAGAAATGTGGTAGACCAAATACATCTTGTAGTACAAGTGTATGTTTTTAGTACACAAAATGAACTAAGGAAAAACAAGTATACTTTTTGTCTTAAAAATGCAATTTTGTGCACCAAGAGTTATGTTTTGTAATGGTAAATGGCAAGCTTTCCTTTAAATCTTTGTTAAAAAAAAAATAGACTGGTAAATGGTTTGCTTTCCCTTTAATCCCTTCAGAAAATATGTGTACACTTAATAAAAATAATGATTGTTTTGTACACTTAATGACTCTCTTGCCCATAATATATTTCCCCTTAAACTCTTTAATAATAAATATCTGGTATCTGATCCACTTCCCCTTTATAAATGGTAATTGTCATACATCACCTAATTCTGGTAAATGGAAAACATTTCCTTTAATCTCTGCTGTAAGAAAATCCTACTAATGGCACCGTCCTTATTGTCTTTTTATGGGCAAGGCCCCACTAGGCAGCACGCAAGAATCACGCTACACAACGAAATCAAAGCGTCATGCGATTCATGTGCGCTACCCTGCGTGTGTGCTGCGATTGCTTTTTGATGTTACCTTATCTAAGCGCATGCGATGTGCACCAAAAATGGTGATTGTATGCCTTGCGAAAAGGGCCGGCAGGGCAGCGGAGATAGTGGGGCCATCCCCATCCTCTTCTATTGGTGTGCGCCAAAATTCAATATTTCTAGAATATTGGATATTTCTAGAATCTGTCTCTGAATCTCTTAAAGGATAAGTACGCTGAAAAACAATGTGAAGTTTAATTGGAAGCTGCAGCTTTAAAAAAAAAACTATTGTAATTTTTTTTGCCCCTCCAGAGCCTACCTTTCCTGCTTTAAAGTTGCTGACATCTTGAATCTGTTTAGTTGACTGTTTAGCTTCACCCCTTCGGGATTCCCTGGTTCTAACATCCTCAGTAGTTGCAAAATGTAATCTCCTGCTTCCAATCACGCATGACCCGCATGTGACATGACATCAGTGCGTGCATGGACGTAGGTGCGTGTGATGTCATCTAGCCGCGCCGTGCTTCCAACTAAACCTAAGTGTTTTACAGCATACCTATCCTTTACAAAGGGGTACTCATTATTATACAAGGGGAATCATGCTAACATAGAGTGGCAACTCTTCCCAGGCCTCCCTGTAATATTGTAGACTGGGCCCCTGGAAACACCCCCTCCCAACCCATTACTTATGACACTGCTTGATGCACAGTGGGGTAAAAATAAAAATAAAATTCAACCTTTAAAGGGAAAGTGTATGTCAGTTGGTGTGTGTACTCGTCTCAGGTTGGGGGATAAAAGACTTTTTTGATGATTAGTCAAAATGTTTTTTGACTATACTTACCCTTTAAATATGGTTGCCACATGAATGAATGGATTGTTCATTTGGTGTGTGTACCTGTGTCACGTTGGAAGTGAAAAAAAACCAAAAACTTTTTTGATTATTGATCAAAATTAGTTTTTTTGACTATAGTTACCTTTTAAGTATGGCTGCCACCTAAATGCATAAGTAGATCAGTAGGCGTGTGTACCTGTGTCAGGTTGGGGGTTTGAAAAACAAACTTTTAAAATTATTAGTCAAAATGTATATTTTGTCTATAGTTACCCTTTAAGTAAGGCTGCCACGGAAATGGAAGAGTAGGTCAGTAGGTGTGTGTAACTCGGTTGGGTTGAGGGGTATGTCTTTTTGTGTATGGAAAGGCAGGTCAGTAGGTGGGTGTACCTGTGTCTGTTTGGGGGGTTGGGGGTATCACCATTTGTATTTATAACCATGAAACAAACTGTTTTGAAATATCCACATTTGAGGATTGTTACCATTATAGTCTATGGTTTGGTTGTGAGGGTAGATCAGTGGGTGTGTGTACCTGTATCTGTGTGGTGCTTAGAGGTATATTTTTGCATTAAACTAACATTTTTGATGATTTGGGTTTGGTTGCTCTGGAAACAGAATGGTAGGTTGGATACTGAGGGATTATCAGTAGGTGTGTGTACCTGTGTCTGTATGGTGTTAGGAAGTATGTTTTTGTATTTAGGACCATAAAACTAACTTTTTGATGGATTAGGTATGTTTGCTATTAAAACGGAAGACTAAGATGGGTTGTGATGGTGTATTAGTAGGTGTATATGTGCCTGTGTTTGTATGGTGTTGGGGGGTATGTTTTTGCATTATTGGTCATACTTTTTTTTATAATTTAGGCATGGTTGCTATGGAAACAGAAGGGTTGGTGTTTTTTGTTGGGTTTTTTTGCATTTTAAACCTTGAAGCTAATGCTTTACTACCTGGTTGCTATGGAAATGTAATGCTTGTTGGGTTGCTAAGACATATTAATAGGTGTGTGCACCTGTATCTGTGTGGTGTTTAGAGTGAGTTTTTTCATTTTAGGCCATACAATTAACTTTTAATCATTTAGGTATGGTTGCTATGGAAATGGAAAGGTGGGGTGAGTTGAAAAGGATAGGTGTGTGTACCTGTGTTTGTGTGGTGTTAGAGGGTATGCTTTGCTTTTTAACCCATAAAACCAACCTGTTTGATGGGTTAGGTATAATTTCCATGGAAACAGTAGGGTAGGTGGGTTGAAGGGTTGGAGGCAGTACGTTGTGAGTTCATGTGTCTGTGTGGTGTTTTAGAATTGCCATGGAAACAGTAGGGTAGGTTGGGTTGTAAGGGTGTAGCAGTAGGTGTGTGTTCATGTGTCTGTGTGGTGTTTTAGGATTGCCATGGAAACAGTAGGGTAGGTTGGGTTTTAAGGGTTTAGCAGTAGGTGTATGTACATGTGTCTGTGTGGTGTTTTAGAATTGCCATGGAAACAGTAGGGTAGGTTGGGTTGTAAGGGTGTAGCAGTAGGAGGGGGGACTGGCTGTGGGACAGAGGGGGGACTGGCGGTGGGACAGAGGGAGGGAGTGGCTGTGGGAGAGAGGGGGGACTGGCTGTGGGACAGAGGGACTATGGCTTTGGGACAGGAGGGCCATGGCTGTGGGACAGAGGGGGCTATGGCTATGGTACAGAGGGGGGACTGGCTGTGGGACAGGGGGGGGATATGGCTGTGGGACAGAGGGGGCTATGGCTATGGTACAGAGGGGGGATGCTGGCTGTGGAACAGGGGGGACCCTGGCTGTGGGACAGAGGGGGAAGTGGAAGACTGACTGTGAAACAGGGGGACTCTCTATGGGACAGAGGGAGGGACGCTGGCTGCGGGACAGAGGGAGGCACTCTGGGTTTTTTAGTGCCCGTTACTGTTACGGGCTTAATGTCTAGTAATAATAATAATCAATAAAGAACTTACATGCGTTACACATGTAACTGTAACTGTATCGATGTCATGGTTATGTAATTGTATGTGAACAATTTAATTTGCTGAAAATAGATATTACTGCTGTTTGTACCTTTAATCCTGTATAGTAATCTTATATTATAAATTACATGCTAAATAGCATTTTATTAAAAACACTTTCCTTACCTGGGAATATCCGTATAGACTCAGTATCTGGGCTATGGGTAATGTTGTCTCTGAGGTGAGATCCCCAATAAATCCAGCAATGTTTCTATTTCCCACACAGGAGTAATTGGGAACCGGTTCCCTGGTACCGGATAATATCTGGAACACACTGATCACGGCCTTTCTAGCATCTCCACAGGAATCATAAATGTGATATCCCAGAGTCAGATTGGGTAATAGGGATGGATTGTTATTTGTTTGTTCAACCACAAATCGAACATCCAGAAGGTGTTTTGAAAGTTCTTCAATAGTTCTGGTAAAGAGAATAATAAGATCAGAATAAACTTCCTTCCATATTCTGAATCTCCCGTTCGTGATTAAATATCACGTTTGCAAACTGTAAATAAATCCCAAAAGGGGTTAACTCACAGCGTGGTTTTAATGGCTGCTATTGGCTAGCGTTCAAATCCAGAGCTTAAGGGATATTTCATCGCAAGCATCAGTTTTGCGGGGGTTGGATGCAAAACCTGTGCATCCACAGAAAAGATGGAGTGATGGAGTTAACTGATATTGAATCAGTTACCACAACTAACTCCATAAAACTGCCCAGTGGATCCCTTA
Source organism: Hymenochirus boettgeri (assembly GCA_019447015.1). Classification (NCBI taxonomy): domain Eukaryota; kingdom Metazoa; phylum Chordata; class Amphibia; order Anura; family Pipidae; genus Hymenochirus; species Hymenochirus boettgeri. The sequence goes on from JAACNH010000060.1 coordinate 73,822, forward strand.
AAGGTATAGTACTACATATATTTATAGGATCTTTGCAAAGTTCTCCTCCTTAAGGCTGAGGCCCCACTACAACGCACCAAATTGCGAGTCTTATCGCACATCATTGCGTGTGAGATTTTGCTTTGTTGTCGTGTGTTGGTCCGTCTTTGCGCATGTGATTTTGTAATTATAGAAACTCATACGTTTGCGTAAAAAAATGGTGCATGCAAAATGCAAACAGATGCGCAATTGCATGCGCTTCGCAAAAATTCACGCAATTTCCATTCTAACCAAAATGCTCAATTGAGTGCGCAAAACGCGTTAGTGTGGCCCAGCCCTTACAAGCTGCCATATGTTAAAAGTTTATGGTCGGTGAAGACTTCTATGCATTCTTTTCTTTTATTAAAGGGCATGTCCACCCCCAAACTAAAATTCCACCCACTACTGGTCCCACTGTGTAGTGTAATATAATCCTTACCTTACATCCCAGCTCCATATGGTTCCCCTGTAATGTCCCTCCCACTACTGGTCCCACTGTGTAGTGTAATATAATCCTTACCCCTCTACACTCCCAGCTCCATATGGTTCTCCTGTAATGTCCCTCCCACTACTGTGTCCCATTATGTGTGTGTAATATAATCCTTACCTTCCATCCCAGCTCCATATGGTTCTCCTGTAATGTCCCTCTCCCTACTGGCCCACTGTGTAGTATAAATCCTTACCTTACATCCCAGCTCCCATATGGTTCTCCTGTAATGTCCCTCCACTACTGGCCCCACTGTGTAGTGTAATTACCTTACCTTACATCCCAGCTCCATATGGTTCCCCTGTAATGTCCCTCCCACTACTGGTCCCACTGTGTAGTAATATAATCCTTACCACATCCCAGCTCCATATGGTTCTCCTGTAATGTCTCTCCCACTACTGGTCCCACTGTGTAGTGTAATATAATCCTTACCTTACATCCCAGCTCCATTGGTTCTCCTGTAATGTCCCTCCCACTACTGGCCCCACTGTGTAGTGTAATATAATCCTTACCTTACATCCCAGCTCCATATGGTTCTCCTGTAATGTCCCTCCCACTACTGGCCCCACTGTGTAGTGTAATATAATCCTTACCTTACATCCCAGCTCCATTGTAGTGTAATATAATCCTTACCTTACATCCCAGCTCCATATGGTTCCCCTGTAATGTCCCTCCCACTACTGGTCCCACTGTGTAGTGTAATATAATCCTTACCTTACATCCCAGCTCCATATGGTTCCCCTGTAATGTCCCTCCCACTACTGGCCCACTGTGTAGTGTAATATAATCCTTACCCACATCCCAGCTCCATAGGTTCTCCTGTAATGTCCTCCCACTACGGCTCCCACTGTGTAGTGTAATATAATCCTACCCTAACATCCCAGCTCCATATGGTTCTCCTGTAATGTCCCTCCACTACTGGCCCACTGTGTAGTGTTAAATAATCCTTACCTTACATCCCAGCTCCATATGGTTCTCCTGTAATGTCCCTCCCACTACTGGTCCCACTGTGTAGTGTAATATAATCCTTACCTTACATCCCAGCTCCATATGGTTCTCCTGTAATGTCCCTCCCACTACTGGTCCCACTGTGTAGTGTAATATAATCCTTACCTTACATCCCAGCTCCATATGGTTCTCCTGTAATGTCCCTCCCACTACTGGTCCACTGTGTAGTGTAATATAATCCTTACCTTACACCCATCCATATGGTCTCCTGTAATGTCCCTCCCACTACTGGTCCCACTGTGTAGTGTAATATAATCCTTACCTTACACTCCCAGCTCCTTATGGTTTCTCAGCAGTGCCTGTTCAAAGTCTAGGAAACAGAAGGGGTGTCTGAAGTAGGAGCTGTCTTCCTGTCCAGTCCCTCCCTGGCTGCCCTTCATGCAGTGTATAAAACCTTCAGCTATAATGCAGGGCATGTCGCCCCCCCCCCCCCCCTATAATCGCACTTAATAGATTCCAAGTCAATGTATGTACTGTATGTGTATATGTATGTTTATTTGTATGTATGTCCAGAAAAACTTCCAAACAGCTGGGACAATTTTCCTGAGACTTGGTATACTTATGTTTAAAGGGCATGCCGTCCAAAAATCATTATTTAATATATGATAGCTATGTGCCATTTGCTCCAAGATCATTTAGTCAACAAAAAACAATACTTTGGTCACAAACTATATTTAGTCGACCAAAATAAATTATTTGGGAACCAAACATACATTTAGTCAACAAAATAAATTTGGTACAAAACTATATTTAGTCGAACAAAATAAATTCAGTAAAACAAAACGTATGTAGTCATAAAAAAACAATATTTTGATGACAAAACTATATTTAGTCAAAAAATACACATTTAGTCAACAAAAAACAACTGTAGCACGAAAGTAGATATTTCAATGACCAAAATCTTTTTTGGTGACAAAATGAACAGTGGGGTGAAACAGAATCTTTTTTGGATACAAAAAGTGATAAGAGTAACATATGTTGGAAAAAAGAAATGTGGTAGACCAAATACATCTTGTAGTCAGTGTATGTTTTTAGTACACAAAATGAACTAAGGAAAAACAAGTATACTTTTTGTCTTAAAAATGCAATTTTGTGCACCAAGAGTTATGTTTTGTAATGGTAAATGGCAAGCTTTCCTTTAAATCTTTGTTAAAAAAAAAATAGACTGGTAAATGGTTTGCTTTCCCTTTAATCCCTTCAGAAAATATGTGTACACTTAAAAATAATGATTGTTTTGTACACTTAATGACTCTCTTGCCCATAATATTTCCCCTTAAACTCTTTAATAATATATCTGGTATCTGATCCACTTCCCCTTTATAAATGGTAATTGTCATACATCACCTAATTCTGGTAAATGAAACATTTCCTTTAATCTCTGCTGTAAGAAAACCTACTAATGGCACCGTCCTTATTGTCTTTTTATGGGCAAGGCCCCACTAGGCAGCACGCAAGAATCACGCTACACAACGAAATCAAAGCGTCATGCGATTCATGTCGCTACCGCGTGTGTGCTGCGATTGCTTTTTGATGTTACCTTATCTAAGCGCATGCGATGTGCACCAAAAATGGTGATTGTATGCCTGCGAAAAGGGCCGGCAGGGCAGCGGAGATAGTGGGGCCATCCCCATCCTCTTCTATTGGTGTGCGCCAAAATCAATATTTCTAGAATATTGGATATTTCTAGAATCTGTCTCTGAATCTCTTAAAGGATAAGTACGCTGAAAAACAATGTGAGTTTAATTGGAAGCTGCAGCTTTAAAAAAAAAACTATTGTAATTTTTTTTGCCCCCCCAGAGCCTACCTTTCCTGCTTTAAAGTTGCTGACATCTTGAATCTGTTTAGTTGACTGTTCTTCCCCCCCTTCGGGATTCCCTGGTTCTAACATCCTCAGTAGTTGCAAAATGTAATCTCCTGCTTCCATCACGCATGACCCGCATGTGCATGACATCAGTGCGTGCATGGACGAGGTGCTGTGATGTCATCTAGCCGCGCCTGCTTCCAACTAAACCTAAGTGTTTTACAGCAACCTATCCTTACAAAGGGGTACTCATTATTATACAAGGGGAATCATGCTAACATAGAGTGGCAACTCTTCCCAGGCCTCCCTGTATAATTGTAGACTGGGCCCCTGGAAACACCCCCTCCCAACCCATTACTTATGACACTGCTTGATGCACAGGGGATAAAATAAAAATAAAATTCAACCTTTAAAGGGAAAGTGTATGTCGTTGGTGTGTTACTCGTCTCGGTTGGGGGATAAAAGACTTTTTTGATGATTAGTCAAATGTTTTTTGACTATACTTACCCTTTAAATATGGTTGCCACATGAATGAATGGATTGTTCATTTGGTGTGTGTACCTGTGTCACGTTGGAAGTGAAAAAAAACCAAAAACTTTTTTGATTATTGATCAAAATTAGTTTTGGACTATAGTTACCTTTTAAGTATGGTGCCACCTAAATGCTAAGTAGATCAGTAGGCGTGTTTACCTGTGTCAGGTTGGGGGTTTGAAAAACAAACTTTTAAAATTATTAGTCAAAATGTTATATTTTGTCTATAGTTACCCTTTAAGTAAGGCTGCCACAAATGGAAGAGTAGGTCGTAGGTGTGTGTAACCGGTTGGTTGAGGGGTATGTCTTTTGTGTATGGAAAGGCGTCAGTAGGTGGGTGTACCTGTGTCTGTTTGGGGGGTTGGGGGTATCACCTTTGTATTTATAACCATGAAACAAACTGTTTTGAAATATCCACATTTGAGATTGTACCATTTAGTCTATGGTTTGGTTGTGAGGGTAGATCAGTGGGTGTGTGTACCTGTATCTGTGTGGTGCTTAGAGGTATATTTTTGCATTAAACTAACATTTTGAGGATTGGGTTTGGTTGCTCTGGAAACAGAATGGTAGGTTGGATACTGAGGGATTATCAGTAGTGTGTGTGTACCTGTGTCTGTATGGTGTTAGGAAGTATGTTTTTGTATTTAGGACCATAAAACTAACTTTTTGATGGATTAGGTATGTTTGCTATTAAACGGAAGACTAAGATGGGTTGTGATGGTGTATTAGTAGGTATATGTGCCTTGTTTGTATGGGGTTGGGGGGTATGTTTTTGCATTATTGGTCATACTTTTTTTTATAATTTAGGCATGGTTGCTATGGAAACAGAAGGGTTGGTGTTTTTTTGTGGTTTTTTTGCATTTTAAACCTTGAAGCTAATGCTTTACTACCTGGTTCTATGGAAATGTAATGCTTGTTGGGTTGCTAAGACATTAATAGGTGGTGCACCTGTATCTGTGTGGTGTTAGAGTGAGTTTTTGCATTTTAGGCCATACAATTAACTTTTATCATTTAGGTATGGTTGCTATGGAAATGGAAAGGTGGGGTGAGTTGAAAAATAGGTGTGTGTACCTGTGTTTGTGTGGTGTTAGAGGGTATGCTTTGCTTTTTAACCCATAAAACCAACCTGTTTGATGGGTTAGGTATAATTTCCATGGAAACAGTAGGGTAGGTTGGGTTGTAAGGGTGTAGCAGTAGGTGTGTGTTCATGTGTCTGTGTGGTGTTTTAGGATTGCCATGGAAACAGTAGGGTAGGTTGGGTTTTAAGGGTTTAGCAGTAGGTGTATGTACATGTGTCTGTGTGGTGTTTTAGAATTGCCATGGAAACAGTAGGGTAGGTTGGGTTGTAAGGGTGTAGCAGTAGGTGTGTGTACATGTGTCTGTGTGGTGTTTTAGAATTGCCATGGAAACAGTAGGGTAGGTTGGGTTGTAAGGGTGTAGCAGTAGGTGTGTGTACATGTGTCTGTGTGGTGTTTTAGGACATAAGGGTTTATCAGTTGGTGTATATACCTGTGTGCTGTTAGGGGTGGGATTTTGCATTTTGAACCATAATAATAATATTATTGATGAATTGGTTATGGTTGCCATGAAAACAAAAGGGTAGGTTAGATTGTGAGGTTGTATTGGTAAGTTTGTTCCAGTATACCTGTATATGTGTGGTGTTTTTGCATTTTAGGCCATAAAATATATTTTTTTAATCATTTGGGTATGGTTGCTACGGAAATGGAAAGGTGGGTTGGGTTGGGTTGGAAGGGTGTCTCAGTGGGTGTGGGTCGCAGTGTTTTGTGGTGATAGGGGGTATGTTTTTGCATTTTATACCATAAAATTAACTTTTTTGATGATTTTAGGACAGTGGGCAAAAGTAACAAAGGCTTCTACTTTTTCTACCCAGGGGTTTGGTACTTCTAAAATTAGCTCATTGGTGAATTAGGGACATGTGTCTGGATCCTTTCCACAAATTTGAATATAAATTTAGAAAATTCTAAACTTTGATGATTTTGTTACGGTTGCCATGGAAATGGAAGTTCAGGTTGGGTTGTGAGGGTGTAGGTGTGTGTACCTGTATGTGTGGTGTTTGTGACCATAAAACTAACTTTTTTATAGATTAAGTATTGTTACCATGGAAACTAGATTGGATTGTTATGATGTATCAGTATCAGCCTGTGTGGTGGTAGGTTGCAATGATATAGCAGGGCACTAGCTATAGTGATGTAACCTCATAAAACTCAAACTCATAAATAAGAGCTAAATTGGACCTATTCCAAAAAGAGGAGCCCGCCAAGACGCGTTTCGTCCTATTGAGAGTTAATCATTTGGCTGATACTGTGATTTCCATTACAATAAAGGAATTTTAAGTTTATTCATAGTATGCACTAGATTCTTTCTCCCTATCATTTTAGGTGTTTTTTTTGCATTTTAGGCCATGAAATCTAAATGTTTAATCATTTACGTATGGTGGCTATGGAAATGGAAAGGTGGGCTGGGTTGTAAGTGTGTATCAGTAGGTTCATGTGCCAGTGCTTGTGTGATGTGAGGGGGTATGTTTTTGAATTTTAGGCCATAAAACTAACTTTTTTGATCATTAATGTATGGTTGATATGGAACCTGAAAGGTTGTGAGGTGCATCATTAGGTGTGTTAACCTGTTTCTTTATGGTGTTAGGGTTTATGTTTTTGTGTATGTGACCTTTAAACTAACCTTTTTCAATGATTATGGTATGGTTTCCTTGAACAAGTAAGTGTAGGTTGGTTTGTAAGGGTTTATCAGTTGGTGTGTGTACTTGTATCTGTGGGGTGTTGGGGGGTATTTTATTGCATTTTAGACCATAAAACCAATTTCTTAAATAATTTGGGTATGGCTGCCATGGAAACTGAAGGCTATGTTGGATTGTGAGATGTGTGGGTGTGTGTACTTGTGTCTGTGTGGAGTTTTTGCATCCTTTGCTACCAGGACTTATTAGTAATAGCGAGAGATTTTCTTTAGCTTACAGTATAATAAAATATAACTTACTTGGAACATTCAAATTTAGTATAATCATCATCAGTAGTATTTCTGTTGCTTGTAGAGAAATGTCCAGTTATAATCCCTCCAATGATAATGTCTCCTTCCATGATATATTCAAATTCCATAATCGGTCTAATAATTCGCAGGTTACAAGCAGGTTTGACATTCTGAATTCCACATCCGAAAGGTCCCATAGACAGGATGGTCAAGTAAACCAGCAATTTGATGGGTCTAGTTATAGTTCTAATTCCCTGTCTTGTCCATCCAAAGAGAAAAACTTGCCTATGTACAAAACACAATATCAACCCATCTCTATAACAGTCAGTGGTGCAGAGCGACATAGGGGATAGAGGATTTGGCTTCATCTGTAGATCAGTGTAAGGGAACTGAATAATCCAACCATCATTATATAGAGACCAGAGATAGGATTTGTACATTATACTGAATATAGACACACACACCTGGGATCTGTCTATTCCAGAAATATTTAAATAACAGTCATTACATCTGGTTAGAGCAGATAACAGTAATATACAATGCTTTTGAAACAAGTCCTCCTAAAAATAAAATCTAAATTGGGTTGATGATAAAATGCACTGTAAGTATAATTTAGCCATTAAAACTTTGTTGTATTACGTTTCACCCTTAAATGTTTTTTTAACAAAAAGAATAGTATTAGTCATTTTTATTTTTCCCCTGAAAACTAGACCTAGTTATGTGTAGAAAAATATACAGACGTCCATTTCACAATCATATCTTAAGTAAAATATTACAGTATGAAGTAAGGATCCATAGAAGGGTTAAAGTCACCCAAACAGATTCATTCTTCTCAATCACGACACTCATTGAAGTTTTGAATATGTTCAGAATAACTCCCAAATTAGTTAAATTAACACGGCAATTGAGTGAGATAAATAAACTTCCTAGTTCCACACCAGTACATAAGATATACTGTAACTAACTGCCAGACATAGAAGTATATAAGATATCACATTAATATCTCTTAATATTCCCTTTACTTAAATCAGATAATTGTAATCTCAAGATTAAAACTCTTGAGGATTTACCAGAGGCTGTACGGCTATCAGCTGCCATTACAATACTTATGTGCAACAGCCACACAGCCTCTGGTAAATTTTTTGCGATGGCAAAAAGTGCTTCTTCCGGTACTTTTGCAGTTGCCACAAATTGAGACTTAAAGGGAAACTAAAGTCTCCAGACAACATTGTCCCAATAGACACAGCACATTCACAAACATACAACAAGCTTTATCTCACCTCTCCCTTTTCTGTGGCCATTGGGTGATTTATGAAAATAACCTGTGGATACTAGGGGTCAGCTCCCACAATCCACCTTAGCTGGGTAAACTTTCAACTAAGTGTCTGCGTACAGGCACATGCTCTGTAGCGCTAAACAGATCAAGTTGCAGCCTTGCTTCCTTGAAGCTGACAGCCAATCACATTACAGCACAGAGATCCTCCCTCTCCCTGACACAGAACAGGGATTTCAGTTTTTTGAATGCTCCTGTCCTAACAATGATATAATCCTTTACTTTACATACAACAGGAAAAGTAATCTTTGCAGTGTATTTAATAATATTAACATTTCAATAAAAATAAAAGTAAGTCCAGGGAATTGAACCTGCAACTTGTCCATTTAATCCAGTTAGAAGTCACTCTGGCTCACTATGGTTGGCTTGGGCCTAATGGTTGGTAGGTGCAATCCTCCAATACCCCCTACCAAGAGGTTCAAGGTAATCCAAAAGTTGTAAGCAAGAGGAGCACACTACTTCTTGGTTAAATTTCACAATTTATTTGTGCCTAAACAACAGTACAACGTTTCAGGGAGCTGTCTGCCCCCTTCCTCAGGTATACCTGCGGTGATAAATGTATAGATCAATCATTTATATTTGTATAAATTATATATTTTGATGATTTAATGACCTCAGATCAAGACGCTAGCGACATTGGCTTCTTTAAAGCCGCTAGCGCCGGACGTGCCCCTGGTGGCTGCAGGGGCATTGCCCAGTGTTAGAGTCTTCAGCAGAGTTGGGGTCACTAGATGGAAGAAAAAAGACACGCCCAAGGGCTCTTTTAAGAGCCAATGGGGGCCCTGTTTCGAGCTGCAGGACCACCAACAAAGGCACTTCTGAGTGCTGCAAGGGCCCTTACAGGAGCCAGGGAGGGGGGTCCCGGTACGGGCTGCGGGACCCCTAAGCCCCAAAAAGCACATCTTAGTGCCCCCTCTGGAGTGTCCCTCCACCCCCCAGTGGGCCACTCCCTTTCCCTCCCTGCGAGAGTACGGGCAGGAGGCTGAAAGGGGCTGCTGGGAAGGGGTTGTGCGGCGGGTGGTTTCCGCTGCGGGGGGAGAGGGTGGGTGAGCGTACACCCGCCCCGTGTGTTGGCAGATATGACCACCTGCTGTGTGTATTCCATTTTAAGTTATATATAGTAGTTAATGACAGTTTGTATTGAATTTGTTTGCCATTTCTCGTGGGTTTTTAATTTTGTGGTTATTGTTGTTTAATACATATACAGGGAGATTCAATATAGTTAAAAATGGGGCTCAATTTGCCCCAACCATTCAGATCGTATTAAACCTTTGAAAGCTAACATCTGTTTGGGGCAAAATTAGCACCATTTTTAAAGATTATTGGGAGGCGATAAGCCTCTGGTAAATTGGTTTGCGACAGCCATTTACAGTAAGTTACCATTATAGTTTAGCTATAAATCACCCAGACTAACTAGCACTCTCCCATTCACTTTAATGGGTCTGAATTCGAACTTCCCAACTTTCGAACTTTTACTGAAGTTCGCCCATCTCTATTTGAGACATGTTTTTTTAATTATTATTTTAGGATTCTTAGGTCATCTATTAGTTAGTATATTGTATATACTCGAGTATAAACCAAGTTTTTCAGGCTGTAAAATCAGCCTGAAAAACCAGACTCGGTTTAGACTCAAGTCAGTTACCTTTCAGGAGAAATCCGGAAACTGCTCGCTCGCTCCCACGCTCCCTATACTGGCGCGTCGGCTGACATCACTGCCCGGCACCGAGTAGTGATGTCAGCCAGCGTGGGAGCGTGGGAGCGAGCAGCTGCCTGATTTGATTTACCAGAGCTGCAGAAGCTGGAACAGGGAAGGATACCCACAAAAGAATACCCACAAAAGGTACACACTGAACTGGGGGGTAGGGGAGGGTTCAGATGTTTGGAAACTACAGCTCCCAGCTACTAAAGCATGCTGGGAGTTGTAGTTTCCAAATATCTGGAGTGCCAAGGTTTTAGTTGTCTTTTAAATGGACATCAGAATTCTCATACAATAATAGCCATATCCAGTATGGGATTATTGTATGGAAAATCTGCTGTCCATTTAAAGGGCAACTAAAGACTCAAAACAATACAGAATCAGAAGGAGAATGTTATCTATTACTGCCTTCTGATTCTGTATTGTTCTGAGGCTTTAGTTGCCCTTTAAATGGACAGCAGATTTCCCACACAGTAATCCCATACAGTAATAACCAAATCCAGTATGAGACTACTGTATGGGAATTCTGATGTCCATTTAAAGGGCAACTAAAGCCTCAGAACAATACAGAATCAGAAGGCAGTAGTGGTCATAATTTCAATCCTCTGCTTATACTCAAGTCAATCATGTTTCCCTAATTTTTTGGGTAAAAATTTTTCGGGTCGACTTATGCTTGAGTACGGTGTATGTCTAGTCGTATATTCTTGCCATTCTTAAAAATGAGTAAATATAAAGAGACCTGAGACAATATCTAACTAGAACTACAGGATTCCCTAACCCCCACAGGAACAGGATCATATTCTAAAAACATAATTAAGTATTTTTAACAGCTTCCAGATTTCAAATTAAAACACCCCTCAAACTTGGAAATAACTTAGTTATAGATTTGGAACTTTCACACCTTCAGCTACGTAAAGATTATATAATATCTACATGTAGAATTCTGGACACAGGTCTTCACAGAATTGCACACATTTAGGAGACTTTCTGAAAAAAGATAATTCAAAATTAGAAATTTTCCCAAAGATACACGATAAGTAAAAACAAATCCCACTAAAGTAAATCTTCACCAAACCTCTAGCACAAATGTATGTATTCTGCATGTATGTATTAAAGAATTACACCATCACGTAGCTGAAGTAGTTTAGGTTCTAAAAATATACAGTTACATATATAGTTACATAGATGGGATCTGGGTCTAACTTGGACCCAGATCCGACACGGAACCCCTCAGTTCTGAAATCCGAATGTTCCGTCCAAAACCAGAAGGATTGGCCGGATTTTGGGACGCATTCGAGCGCATTTTCGAATACGGACGGAAACTTTCTGATTGTATTTTCGAGGATTATTGAATGTTCAAAGCTATTTTTCGAAAATGTGCTCCAAAGTCCCGAATTTGAGTTCCGGTTTCAGATTTTCGGATTTTCCCGCGATCCAAAAACCCAAAAACGGAACAAAACCTGGTAGTTTCGGCCATCTCTAGTTATATATAGTTACATCTGATTTTGAGGGGTGTCTCATTAAAAAAACTGAAATAAATTCAAACTTCAAAGCTGGTTACTTTTTTTCTGTAATTGCACATATACATTGGTTTCCTTTTGTGTTAGTCAGTGGCCATGTCTCTGTGTACACTCATAAATATGGCATACTGCTTGATGTACATGTGGGAGATATTTAGTGGTTGTTTTTACATGTTGGTTTGGACAAAAATGGAACTTTGAATCATCTTTTACCCTCATTTTTTTTCAGAAAATCTTCTAAAACGAGAAATTCTTTGGGCAACTCTGTCCACAATTCTCAATCTATAAATAAAAGAATGGTGCTGCTACATAGCTGAATGTGGGAAAATAGTTATTTGGGTTGTTTCCTGTGTTTACAAGTATGTACTAAGTGCACAGCCCTGAGGTTATGCATTGCCTCTCTTTGAGGCTCTTTGCTGGCCATATCTCTGTGTCCACTGATGCAATTAGCCATTTTATTCAGGATATGTAGAAGATCGATGTTAAGTGGGAACTTTTATTTCTTTTTGAGGTTTGGTTAAGATTTCTTAGTCTGAACCTTCTTTGCTGCTTTTTTGAGAAAATCTGCTAAGATTGAACATCTCTACAAAGAACTGCATCTGGAAGTCTGCATGTATGAATAAAACATTGGTAGCACAATATAGCTGGAGTTGTACAATTTTCAAAAATATACACAGGGTTATTCAATAAAAGTTCTTATCATTTAAAATGGTGCTAATTTTGCCCCAACCAATCAGATGTTAGCTTTCAAATGTTAAATAAGATCTGATTGGTTGGGGCAAAATTAGCACCATTTTAAACTATAAGACCTTTTATTGAATCTCCCTGATAGTTTGTTAGGGTTTTTTCCAAGAAAAATGGGTATTTAGCCTAAAACAATGAATAATTGCCCTTAGATTAAAGCCCCAAAGTTATACTCTTTGGTCATTGGGGGCTATTTACTGGCTACGACTCATGCATGTGGCATAAAATTTGATTCAGGACTAGAGATGGCCAAACTTCATAAAATTCGGTCCATTTTCAAACTATCGAACCCATTAAAGTCAATGGGGAGTGATAGTTCCAAAAGTCCGGATGATTTACAGCTAAACTAACAATGAAAAACACTTCTTAAACACGAGCGGGCAACTGTCGGGTTTTGTGCAAGCTACATTAGAGGGTTACGGCCAATTCAAGGGTTACCGAATGAAACTTTTGAGGGTTAGCGAAAATAGAACTAGTAGAATATGCTTGTGAAGGTTCTCATTCATCCAGGTCATGGTATATCTGTTGTATTCAATTAGATCAACTGGACTTGAAGTTTAGTTCTTGAAGACGTTTCGCTAGTCATCCGACTGGCTTTCTCAATTCAGAATGACTTGTACAAGAATCTGTGGCAATTATGTACCCTGGAAAATCCCAATTAGCATATCACAGCCAGGTGTTAAGGGTGTGATTGGATAGTGGCTAAGAGGTGTTATAGGAACGCCCAGAGTAAGGTGTCAAAACAGCATTGTACATGACAAAAAACACTGTGTCCCTGTCTGCTTTAAACAGAACAACACACTGAGGCAGCAATTGGTACATCCAAAAGCCCCAATACCTAAACACAAGAAAAGCGACATCATATATGCAGTGCAGTGCAGTGAAGAATGCTCTGATTTGTATGTGGGGGAGACCAAACAGCAACTGCATCAACGTATGGCCCAGCACAGAAAAGCCAATTCCCCGGGTCAGGACTCAGCCGTGTACCTGCATCTTAAGGATAAAGGACATACCTTTGAAGATTGTAATGTTAACATATTGGCAAAGGAATGTGACAGGTTCAAGAGAGGTGTTAAGGAGGCCATTTGTGTGAAAATAAAGAAACCAAGCCTAAATAGAGGTGGGGGGTTCGACACCAACTGTCTGCCATGTACAATGCTGTTTTAACACCTTACTCTGGGCGTTCCTATAACACCTCTTAGCCACTATCCAATCCCGCCCTTAACACCTGGCTGTGATATGCTAATTGGGATTTTCCAGGGTACATAATTGCCACAGATTCTTGTACAAGTCATTCTGAATTGAGAAAGCTAGTCGGATGACTAGCGAAACGTCTTCAAGAACTACATTTCAAGTCCAGTTGATCTAATTGAATACAACAGATTGAACTAGTAGAAGTGCTAAAATATAGGTACCAACACAGGACAGCCTAGTAACCACCAGAGTAACCACCAGAATAAAATGTGACAGCCTGTGTACCAAAAATATAAACGGGGAAACAGTATTAATAATATAAAACCCGAAAACACATTTATTCAAAACATATAAATAGCTGGCCAGCTATAAGTAATAACATACATGTATATAAAAAAAAAAGTAAAATAATATACAGATATCAGTCCCTCCCATGCATTAACATATGTATACAATCAGCAACAATGTAAGAGATATATATGGATATCTATAATCCAGAGACTCTTAAAATAGCAGCAGAAAAATAATATGGTCTCAGTAAAACAGTCAGGTGTAGGGTTCCAATATATATAAAACTCAACAGTGTGGTCCTCAACTAAAACAATGGATAGTGTAATTCCATAATATAGCAGCCCATTATACAGTATATAAGAATGGTCTTCACTGTAAAGTGATATTATATTTGTAGCTATAATCCATCCAAGGTCTGTAATAAAGTTTGTGTGCAAACAATCTATAAACAGCATGGAAGTAAACTGTCATATAGACTAGTATAGGGTATGCGGACAGAAATACATCACCACTCCATAGCACATCCAATGGTTGATTATGCCGGCGTTCCCCCGGGCGTGTACTTTAGGTACTGTTCGTGGCTCTTGGCGACTTGGGATCTTTAGCTGGAGTAAAAATGAGCCACAAGCTCTGGTACCAGCGTATGCTTACAACCACGTGGCGGTACATCCATTCTCCCTTCTAGCCATTCACCAAGGTTACATTTTCTGCTCTACATCACTATGACGCGTTTCGCTCATTGGAGCTTCATCAGGTAGTGACGCCTACCATCCAGACCTATCATTTTATAGCTTTTCCGGACCAATCATATTTGTATGTTCGGACCATCATAGACCATTGTACATTTACATATGCAATTGGGACAGTTGGAACCCTTAATCCATAGGTGCATTAGTACAAAAAGTCTTCTTATTAAGGATACAAAACATATTTTCAACTATTGGAGCCCTGAGTCCATGAATACATCAATACAGATCTTGCATATGGATTTTACAGATCTTACAATACAGATCTTACAAATAGATATTGAAAAAATGGGTGGAAAAACTTGGGAACCAGATATATATCCATTTAATATACGAATATGGTTATATATCATAGAAAGGGGGCTAATTCAATTTGGTCATTCAGACCCTTTGATCTCACACTATTATATATAAAGATATATCTTTGTTCGATCTTGATCAACTCTTTATCTAGGTCCCCCCCTCTAATCATACATTTTGCGTCTACTTCCCCCATGCTATAAAAGTGCTCCCATTGAAGTTAGATTTATGTACATCCAGAAAGTGTTTATGAAAGTAAGGACAGTGACAGAATTTGTCTTTCCAATACCCTTTTAAGTTTCATATTAGCCCTCCTGTGCTCCCCGATTCTGATGTGTAATTTTCTTTTTGTTTTTCCAATATACCATAAATTACATGTGCGTCTTATACCATATACTATATTAGTAGACTTACAATTGTAAAACCCCCTTCCACCTGTGAACGTATTTTCCCACTTATCTCATCCCATCCCAGCTGTACATATTTACATTCCACACATCCACCACATCTGAACATGCCCTTTAGAATATTCATGGACAAATCTCTTGTCTCTAATCGATCTTTATTTGGTAAGAGACTGGGGGATAGTATGTTTTTTAGGGTACTGTTTTTTTAAAAAAAATAATATTGGGGGAGGTACCTATTATTTCTATCAGATCTTTATCTTCTTGGAGTATAGACCAGTGCTTCTTTAAGATGTTTCTAATTTTCCACCCTTCAGATTAAAGCTGGTTTCTGATGTTTATCTATGTTTAACCTTCTTTCTTCCTTTTCATATTTCTTTTTGTTCTTATTTTTATCTTTATTTGGGACGAGAAGAGCTGTCCTATCTTTTCTTTCTGCCTCTATCTTTGCTTCTTTGATCTTGGAGCTATCATATCCCTTTTCCAAGAACCTTTCACTAAGCAGATCAGCTTGTTCTGAGAACACTTTCTTCTCTTTACTTTCTCTTCAGAACAGTTTCTGCGAAGTCTAAGCATTTTGCTTTTTGGAATTCCCTCAAGCCAAGTATGTTTATGAGCACTATGGGAATCTATATATGTGTTATTGTCCACGGCTTTAAAAAAGTTTTGGTGGTTATAGTCTCCTCCTGTATTTCAATACTTAAATCAAGGAAATCCACTTTTACCTTACTCACAACATTCTGAAATTTAAGATATTTATGGGATTCGTTGATATATTGCTGGAACATATTGAGTACATCTGGGGTGCCCCCCCCCCCAAAAAAAAATAGAATATCATCTATATATCTTTTCCAAAAGAGGCAATATTTGGAGAACAGTTGTTGGGCACCCCAGATGTACTTTTCCTTCTAGTATCCCACAAAAAGACCTGCGTAACTAGGGGCAAAAACCTTACCCATTGCGGTGCCAGTTTTTTGGTAATAGAAACTATCCTCGAACATAAAACAATTGTTACATAAAATGAATTCCATACAAGTGGATAACAAATCTATAAGATCATCAGGAAAGGTGCCTTCCCTTTTTTAAATAAATAAATTGATGCTTCAATTCCTTCCTTGTGGGGAATAATAGTGTATAATGGCACTATATCAAGGGTTACTAAGACATTTTCAGATTCCCATTTAAATTGATTAAGTGCATTTAATACATCTAGAGTATTCCTCAGTTAGGATGGTAATTTTCTAACTATAGGTGGCAAAAAATAATCCACGAACCTGGAAAGATTTTCCGTAGGGGATCCAATCTCCGATATTATTGGTCTACCCGGTGGGTTCTTCAGGCATTTATGTATTTTTGGGAGATGGTATAAAATAGATATCCTTGGCTTTGGTGACCATAAGAAATGTAATTCTTTTTTAGAAATAATACCCTTCTCCAGCGCTGTCTGGAGAACCCCCCTAAGTAGACCATTGACTTTAGACAGGGGGTTTCCATGAACCTTTTTATATGTCCTGGTATCTTCTAATTGTCTAAAAGCTTCTTTTAGGTAATCCACTTTATTTTGTATGACTGTGCCTTCACCCTTATCCTCCATGCGGATTACGATTTCTTTGTCTTTTCTAAAGGTGTTCAAAGCTTTACTTTCTTCACTTAGTTTATAGTAGTTTATAGTATTTGAGGTTGAATAAAGACATACGCCCATCCAGTCCAACCCATCTAGCAATATCCTCATTTCCTGCCTAACTGTTGATCCAGAGGAAGGCAAAAAAAACCCACCAAATTTATGAAGGGGGAAAAAATTCCTTGCTGACTCCAAGTGGCAATCAGAAATTTCCCTGGATCAACTCTACTTTATGTATTAATACCAGTAACTTGTATCATTCCTTGTTTGCAGAAACTCATCCAGCTTTTTTTTAAACTGACCAATGAACCTGCCATAACAACGTCCACTGGAAGACAGTCCCGTAGCTTTACCGTTCTCACAGTGAAAAACCCTTTCCCAACTTGAAGCCTAAACCTTTTTTCTTCAAGCCTTATGGGATGTCCTCGTGTGTCCTCTGACATGTTCTATTGGTGAACAATGCCCCAGATAGTTTATTGTATGGCCCGTTTATGTATTTATATACAGTAATCATATCTCCACGCAAGCGCCTCTTCTCCAGCGTACATAATTGTAACTTTTCCAGTCTCTCTTCATATTCAAGCTCCCCCAATCCCCTTATTAATTTAGTTGCCCTTCTCTCAACCCTTTCCATTTCAAATATGTCCTTTTTGTACACAACATTGAATCTCATCTGCCACTTAGCAGCCCAATGTGACAATCTATTTAGATCCCCCTGCAAGTTTTTAATGGTCGACAAAATTTTGTGTCATCAGAAAACACAGAAACCTTGCTGACCATACCCACTTCCAAATCATTAATACATAGATTTAATAGAAGCGTCCCCAACACAGAACCCTCCCCCCCAACCTAGTTTAAAATCTCCAACCCTCTAGCCATCTTCTCCCCTAAAACAGCCGCACCTCCATCAGTGAGGTGCAACCAATCCCTACTAAAGAGTCTGTAGTCAATAGCAAAGTCTGCCCAGTTCTCAATAAACCCAAACCCTTCTTCCTTATACCAACCTCTTAGCCACAACATTAATGCTCCTAAGCTCCCGCTGTCTCCCTAACCTAGAATGTGGCTGTGGTAGTATTTCTGAAAACACTATCCTGGAGGTCCTTGCTTTTAACTTGGCCCCTAGCTCTCGGAAATCATGTTTAAGGACCTCACCTCCTCCTCCAACTTTGTCATTGGCACCAATGTGAACCAAGACCGCTGGCTCACACCCGGCCCCACCCAATAATTTGTCTACACAATCCACCACATGCCGAACCCTAGCACCAGGCAGGGAACACACAGTTCGGCATGTAGGGTCTTGGCGGAAGATTACCCTATCTACCTTCCTTATAATGGAGTCCCCTACCACTACCACCTGCCTTGCATTCCTGATCCTTCATTCCTCCTCCCTCGTATCGGAGATGGCAGTCCCTAGCCCCCTCCATACAGGCTAATTCCGAGGTGTCCTCCTCCACTTCATTACCTAAGGCAGCAAATCTGTTTGGATGGGCAACCTTCAACCTTCCCTGTCCCACTTCCACCCACCTCTATACTGGCCCCAGCCAGTACCTGCTGACCCCCCAGTTCTGCCAATCCCTGCAATGCTGCAAGCTGCCCCCTTAGACTCTCCACCTCAGCATCCAAACAGGCAACCCACTCACATCTGACACAGACATAGGTTCCCTGGAACATCTGCTCCAGGTTCCTATAATGTGGCAGGATGCACATTGCATGGTACTGACAAAACTGTCCCTTCAATACACAACACCAGCACAGTGAGGCACAAACCTTGTTTAATTGCCCTTCTTGTTTCAATGTCCTTCTTTTTCTATGTCCTTGAGATCAAGGTCCTTAAGAGCAAGGAACTTTATACATGTTCCACTCTAGTTCATTTCACTCACAGGAAACTTCATTTTGTTAGGTCCAAAAACCTAACTTGTTAGGTTATCTGTATATTTAAGTTCTTTACTTTTCAAATTCCTAAGATCTCTTTCTACTAGGTTACCAAACAATTCTACCGAAGTCCCCCTCATCCTGTAGGATTAAAAGTAGATCTGGGGTGAAAGTTAGTGTTACTTAAAGATTCTGGTTCTTTAATGAACGAACTCTAGGGAGTTAACCATCTTAATATCCTCCCTATTGGGATCTAAGATACCCGTTTCTCTTAGAGATTTTATTATTAACCCTTCTCTTTTCCGATTTAAATTTCGGAAGTATTTTTTTAAAGACAATCAGGGAGATTCAATAAAAGTTCTTATGGTTTAAAATGGTGCTGATTTTGCCCCAACCAATCAGATGTTAGCTTTCAAATGTTAAACAAGATCTGATTGGTTGGGGAAAAATTAGCACCATTTTAAACCATAAGAACTTTTATTGAATAACCCTGTATGTTCTCATTAATTTTTGTAAGCCAATGAAGACATTGAATTTATCCAACCCTTGTTGTGGGGCAAACTTTAACCCTTTACTAAGCAGATTTGCTTCTGCTACTGTACATTGATAGTTTTATTTGATAAGTTAAAAATTCCCTTTTTTCTTAGGATGTCATTTTGGACAGGTGATTTAGTGTTAGTTATCTCCTGAACCTTACAAGTGGGTTTGATTGTCCCTTATTTTCTTTGGTTCCCCCACCCCCTCTTATCTTTACCTTCATTCCTCTTGTACAAACTCCCTCCCTTTCTGGGCTTTCTCTTATTGGACCATTCTTTGGTCTCGCTCCTAGACCTCTTCCTCCTCCTTCTAGCCCCCCTATACATTGTGTGCACACAAACTTTATTACAGACCTTGGATGGATTATAGCTACAAATATAATATCACTTTACAGTGAAGACCCCATTCTTATATATAATGGGCTGCTATATTATGGAATTACACTATCCATTGTTTTAGTTGAGGACCACACTGCTGAATTTTATATATATTGGAACCCTACACCTGACTGTTTTACTATCTATATATACCTCTTACATTGTTGCTGATTGTATACATATGTTAATGCGTGAGAGGGACTGATATCTGTATATTATTTAACTTTTTTTTTTATATACATGTATGTTATTACTTATAGTTGGCCAGCTATTTATATGTTTTGAATAAATGTGTTTTGGGGTTTTATATTATTAATACTGTTTCCCCGTTTATATTATTGGTACACAGACTGTCACAGTTTATATTTTAGCTAAAATAGAACCATGAATTTGAGGGTTACCAAAATCGAACGATACTTTTGAAGATTACCGAAAACTAGCGATACTTTCAAGGGTTAACAAACGATACATTCGAGGTTTATCGAAAACGATCCATACATTTGAGGGTTACCGAAAATGACCAATACTTTCGAGGGTTACCAAAAATCGAAGGCTGCATTCGAGGGTTAGCGAATGGTACATTCTAGGGTTAGCGAAAACGATCCGTACATTCGAGGGCTAGCGAATGATACATTCTAGGGTTAGCGAACGGCCCATAAATTCCATAATTATCAAATTTATGGTATTTATAGAAAATATTGCTGCGAGTCGGGAAAAACAAACTAGTTTGAACGCGAACTAGTTTGAATAGTTTGAGCTCGTCCAAACTCAGGTTCGGTTTTGTGTCCATCTCTATTAAGTGGGAGAGTTGTGGTAGTGGGTTTTTTAACTTTCCATGTGAGTTTGGGTAAGGTTTCTAACTTCAAATCATCTTTTTTTCTTTATTTGCAAAATCTCCCAATAGAATGGAATTCTATGGAGAGCTGCCTCCAGAAATCTGCATGTACATTTGCAAGGATGCAAAAGTCCCTACAGTGTATTTTTGAAGGATTTTCGATAATAATCCTCGAATGTTTGACAATTATAGAAAATAGGCTCCGAAGTCCCGAAATCCGAATGATCCGTCCGGTTTTGGACTGAACATTCAGATTTTGGAACCAAGGGGTTCCCTGTCGGATATGGGTCCAAGAGAGGGACCCTGATCCCATCTCTAACAACAAACTGTTTTTGACAGCTCCCACATGTAATTAAATAAACAACATGTATCATGTCACAATTTACTTAGTCAAGGATCTTATACTCAACCTGTTACACTTGACCTGAATGAATCGCCAATTATTATTTTACGGGTTTTACAGATATTTTTTCCATGTGTATATATATATATATATGTATGTGTTATATTTAAATAGCACCACTAGCTCTGTAAAGTTGACCCCCCTAGAATCCTTACAAACAAGCATTTCTATATGTTTAGTTAGTGCTACCTTTGTGCTGGTTTGTGCTACATAATTTATCATTTGTGCCACTTTTGTTTGAAAGATAATAGCATTTTTTTTTCTTACAAAGGTCAAAAGATTACCAGTCCTCCTTGAACAGAGTTTGGACTTAGAACCAGACTGGTTCTAACCAATGTACCCAAAGTAAATAGCACCTTTTTAACACAAAGATAAAAATGCGCTGGCAGACACCAATTCCATTTTGATTTGTAGAAAACAAGTCTACGCACAAAAATCTTATTATTTCTAAAGCTCTGATTATACAGAGTACAACAATAAAACAGTATCCCACTTCATCAGTGCAAAAAAATTCCAGCAAACAAACTCAAAAGGAGCCAATGTATAATTTTTTTTTTTTTAAGTAAATAGCACCTCTTTTATAAAAAAGTTTTTTTTTATTTTTGCACTTAGCAATTGTAAAAATGTCAAGCTTTTTTTAACAGTGCAAACATTTGATTACATAGTAAGAAGTGATAATTGCTGTTTAATAACATGTCTGAGAATTTTGTTTAGGGACTAAAATCTACTAAAGGTGTAATTTGTTTAAATAAATTATTGTTACATGTCAAATCCTTATATTCTTATTGAGTGATGGCATAATACATATAAGTTTTTTAGGTAGAATTTTTAAATATAAAAAAAAAACCTTCTTTTAAATACATGAATATTTGGATGTTTACAGTAATATTGTTGTTATATTTGTCCTGTTTTAATATTGGACTTAAGAAATTTGTAAGCATAGCATTAAAGCTGTGTATTTAAGTTCGACCACCATTTATGAATATTTATCAATACATACCACCATTTGTAAATATATACATACATATGAACACATACATAATATTCCAGTTATAGGGGCAATAGTGGATATCTTATTGTTGGACTATATTTTAAACATTTCCTCCTTTAACATAATATTTCGGAGACATTTGTCATATTTCCATAAATATTGTGAACTTGTTCATTGGATACCAAGTGACCAGTAAATTCAAACACATTATGATTGGACTTTTATCTGTGGCGCACATTGATATATTCATAGTGGAGTCAAGAAGTGAAAAACTGGGAGGTGTTTAATGTTCAAATGTTTGTAAAATCTTTAAAATCTTGGACAAATTGATCACAAAGAAGCTTGCAGTTAACAAGTGAGTTCTCCTGCCCTACCAGGCATTTTAATCTTGCCATCTTTTGGTATCAAAGTGACCATTTGGACTGTAAAACATAAATGTAGGTGTTTATTTTAAGACTCCTAATTGGTGGAAGTGTGACTATGCCTTGATTGATGTAATTTTACACCAACTCTCCCTGAAATCCCTGATACTGATTGGCAAGGCCATCATGATGTGGGAACTTATTGTTTGCTTCTACTCTCCAATGGCCCAATCCTTTTGGTTTTTGTAACTACGGGCCATATCTATAAAGGCGCAGTATTGCTTTTAAGCCTTTAATGACCGGTCAGGCAGTTGTACATTTACGTCCGCTACTGCGATCTTAGATTTCTGGCCGCCATAAAATACCATAGCGGTAATTTGTTATACATGACGGGGGGCTTGCTGAATTTTCATCTATGCGGCCGGGGGACTCCAGACCATGTGACATAGAACTGAGTGTTTTTTAGGGTGATTTGTATTTATGGTGTTTACTGCGCATTGGGCCCTTTAATAGTATTTATGAGTATGTGGGATATATTGGGTTAGATCGTGAATAAACCTGTTTTTCTATTTTTTGACCCAGTAGTGGATGTGGTCTTAGGATTGGGGGTACTGTTGTGTGTCCCCTGTCTGTTTTTTGGAGTTGGTGTTGTTTTACCCCTTAGGGCACCACTGGATGTACAGTGTTTCCCGTGGGTCATTTTGGTCAAGAAGCTGTGCTCATCCAGATCAGTGGGTATCACTGAATGCAACAAAAGTGGGAAGTTTGTCTGGCACTGAAAAGGTTATTCCAAACTATTAATATTTTACTATAAAACCATGTTGGTTACAATTATAATTATGTAGGGAACTAATAAACCAGTTACCCTTTAGTCTTTTTGTTCTGACAGTTCAGGATTTGGCCAATAGAGGTCAAAAGTATAAAAAGGGAAGCAGACACGTGCTCAGCCTCTTTCTGAGGAGCCTGGGACCTTGATAACAGGTAGACCCAGTTAATGTGATATTAGATTCTGTTATAGATCACTCCAGGAGTGATAGATAGGAGTAGGGTAGCTAGTGAGCAGCCTGAGCTCCAACAAGGAGAATTAGTATGGACTAGAGTCCTGGGTATACCACCCAAGAATAGGGACATAGTGCCAGACATAGGGGTAGAAGATCCCACTACAGTGACCTGAGAGCTGGGGTGGAACTAACAAGCTGATTGTTATTTATGCTGTTTCTGATCCCTCTGGTTTGTGAGTATTTATGTGATATCTGTGCCATGCTATGTCACCTCTATTGTGCTAATTACAATGCCTTATTAATATTGTTCTGTTAATAAATAAGATACTGTTTAAGTTCAATAACCACTGGCGCCCATTTATTGCATTCTACCTAGAGTGGTAGTTCAGCAACACCCTGCCTCCAACATATGCGAGGGCCTACTCCTGATAAATAAGAGTCTTGTGTATAGAATTTGTAAAAAGCTGACAGTCTCTGGAGCAAATTGAGTACCCCCATTTTACTATTGACTTATATTTGATATTTGGTGCCCAACGTGGGGCCTGAAAAGAAATTGTTGGTGGGAATATTCTGTGGTTCTCTGTTCCCGTACCATGTCTCTTTCAATAGTGACTGTATAATTGAGTTACCTTTAGCACTCATATCTAATTGATCAAACATTATAAGTACCATCATGCCTCTGATACGTCCAGTTGATGTATATGCATGGACTGTAGCAGAGTGTATTAACCCACTACATACCTTTGCCATCGAGTACATGGCTACTACCTAAATTTGATGGGCTCCCATTTTCTAGCTAAAAAGGATTCATCAGTAACTGGATATTTCACCTTACTTTATAGCAATCCAGAGAAGCTGTATGATGACACGGGGTCTTATAGCATTTCTCCTGTGCAGCCTCTAGGATCATCTGCTAGTTTGACCTCTGAGGTGGTTTATCCTCCATAAACACTAATGGTAAGGGGAACACATGTTTCAAAGTTTAAAACCAAGGGAGAAAGAGGATGTTTCTGCCTATATCCGATGGTTGGAAGATGTTCTGTGGAAGCTGGTGAATAAAAATATCTTTAAAAAGTTCATGAAAAATGGCGAAGCCAGCTCATGTATGGGATGCTGGGTGGCCATCCCGTAGCCATTGAACTTCGCATTATGTATCATCATGGGCCTCCACCAACACTTTAATCAGCCCCCTGATTAAACCTGCTCCACTGCCCATCTGGAGTGCTTCCCTTTCAGGCAGACTGGGTATCGCGCCCATCAGTGTAATCTACCCACTGATCAGTTAAAGATTCAAAGCAAGGTTGGTCATCTGTCCAGGAGCAGGAGAAGAAGGCCGCAACCTGTAAGTCTTCCTGGTGTGGTGTTGGGCCTGATAAAATGGGTGTCTGGCTAACTTGTTACAAAGAAGCTTAAGGCCCAAAGGTTTTTAAAGATTTATTAAGTAAAGTAACAAATAAAATAAAAGGTAACACAATGGCAGCACTCCAAGGTGTTATAGTATATAGCTTAGCAGTCCTCTTAGATGTTAAATGCTGCTAGATGGAGGCTGTGTGGAGTTTCTCTCTCTAGATGCCTTTTCGGGGCACTCTTATGTACACATTCACTCTCATTCATAACCCCTTCCTGAGCGCTTTATCTGGACTCTGCTAGATATGCTGGGTACCCTCTCCACTTCAGCTAAGCAATCCTGGAGTAGCCTTGTATCTGCAATGGTTAATGTGTATAATTGCACCCTTCATGATTCCACCAGGTTCTCTCCTTATTTCCTTATGTTTGGGAGAAAGGCTCAACTTCCAATTGACATCCAGTTGGGTGTATCCACTGACGGAGTAGGATGTCAAGATCACTACCAGTATGTGGCCCATCTACGAGCAAGCCTAAAGAAGGCCTACCATTTGGCTGAGGAGAATGCTACAAAGATAAATGCTGGGAACAAAAGATGAGTGCTGATGTCTGGTGATAAGGTGCTTCTCCGCAACTTGGGTCCAACTGCCAAACATTAGCTGGCCGATAGATGAAGGAAAGATTTATTTGAGGTGGTAGGCAAACTATCAAACATTCCTGTGTACCAAATCTGTGATCCAGAGGGAAGGATGAAAGTCTGGCACAGAAATCATTTGCTCCCAGTACCCAAAGTTCCCTCTGTTGATCTCTGTTGATAAGAACCCTGATACTTCAGATGATGCTGACTAAGTACCCACAGACTGTGATGATGATGGACATATTGAGAAATGACAGTAATTCTCAATATTATATAGTATCCCTGTACCAACCAGAACTACAGTATATGTATTAATACCAGTAATTCTCAATATTATATAGTACCCCTGCACCAACCAGAACTACAGCATATGTATTAAAGGGTATCTCCACTCGTTTTAGAAGTTTTGGGAATCTCGTTCTATTGAAGAACGGGAGGTAAAGGAGCTGTGCCTTACCTTCCGTTCTTCAATAGAACACACAGGAGCCAGGAGAGAAGGTAAGAAAGTTACCTGCTCGCTCGCTCCCCCGGCGCTTGGTCTGAAGACAAGGTCCGTCGGGACCTGTCAGACTACGCACCGGGGGAGCGAGCGAGCGGGTAAGTTTCTTACCTTCTCTCCTGGCTGGTAGTTCTGGTTGGTACAGGGATTCTATATAATATTGAGAATTACTGGTATTAATACATATACTGTAGTTCTGGTTGGTACAGGGATACTATATAATAATGATAATTCCTAGGCCACACTGGCATACATTATAAACAAAGGGGTTTTAGTATACATTACTGTGATCACATGAATGAAAAGCCTTCCAACCACGTCAAGGTAACTCCAGTATGGAAGGTCCTAACTTCAAACCTTTTTTACTTCAATTACCATTGGCAAACTTTTGCATTCCTCATTCATACACACTGGATCAATATAACAGGCTCTCCCTCCCCCCCCCCCCAGCCCTTACTAGCAGAGGGCTGGCAGGTTCTTGGACCTGTTCTCCAGTCTGGCTCCATGAAGGATCCTCCATTCTCTATTCCTGGTAGGATGATGACGTAAGCAGAGCGTGCGGGCACGTAAGTTAAGCACATCCCACGCGCTCTGCCACTTACAGCTCCGGTGCTGGTCCCAGTCTCACTTTTCCTGGACTCCTTACTTTAATCCTTCTCCTGGACTGCGATTGTTCCACAGTGAGGTACCGGATTCTATTATATATAACGATCTTCATGCTTTTTTCCCTATGACCCGAGTATAAACCGAGCTCAGGTTTTTAAGCACAAGCAAAATTCAGGTGAGGGGCACACTTGAGTTTCAATCAAAGTTATTTATTAAATCACATACACTCACATACACATTAAAGAGGGTGTATGGGATTTAATAAATAACCTTGTTTAACTCAAGTGTGCCCCTCACATGAATTTTGCTTGTGCTATAGCTTTGAGTCCATGGTAGACGACTTGGTGAGGGAGCACCTTCTGATTTACTGGCTAATAGCCACAAGGAGAATGCCTGGGCCTAAAACCTATATTCCCAGGTTTTTAAGGTATTTTTTAAACCTTAAAAACTCGGTTTATACTCAAGTATATATGGTATTTGTGAACAATGCACCAGAGATTTATTGTATCCATATCCCTAGCCATGCCTATAAAGTGTAATTATCAGTCAGTTCAGTGTACAACAAATAAAAAGAAAATAGAAGAACTCAATTACTGAATATCACTCCTTTATTGAAAAATATGTTTAAAGAAATTAAAGACCTGTACAGTCATGGCTGATTACAGATTTTTGCAGATTACACTATCATATGTATATAAAAGAAAGTAATGTTATCTAATCCCTACTCACTTAGATAGTAAGATAGTACTAAACACAGAAACAAAAAACTAAAGGATTATTTGTTTCCCAGTAAATGGGATTTTGTGTTCATTTCAGGTCTAAATAAAATGATGTAACATTTTGGGATAAATATACATCCTAATAGTCCAGCACTTGAGGTCAATATGGCAAATATCTCCACACACACGTGTTTTTTCCCTTTGGTGCTCAGATTGGCCGGGATCATTGTGATCCAAACACTGCAGAAGACCAGACTGCTGAAAGTGATGTACTTGGCCTCATTAAAACTGTCCGGTAAGGTCCGAGCTAAAAATGCTAAAACAAAACTAACAGCTGCCAGAAGCCCCATATAACCAATAACTGAGTAAAAGGCAATAGCTGATCCCTCATTGCACTGAATGATGATTGTTCCAGGGGAAGTGTGAATGTCCATATCCTGATAGGGAGGAGAAATGGCCAACCAAGTCATACAGATTATTATTTGAATGGATGAACAGATCAAGACTACAGAATGGACAGTTGACTCCCAACATTTCCCTCATGAGCTCAGGCTTGGTGGCTTTGAATGCAATGTAACCATGATAGTCTTGGCCAGGAGAGAAGAGACAGCTATGGAGAAGGTGATTCCAAAAGTGATTATACGTAACATGCAGGTTATATCCACAGGGCGACCGAGGAACAGGAACACAGTGAGGAAGCTCAACTTGATGGAGACCAGGAGGAGGAAGCTGAGGGACCTGTTATTGGCTCTCACAATGGTTGTTTTGTGGAATGTAATGAAAATCCCCAATATTATAATTGTTATAAAGGAAAATGAAAGAGAGAAAACTGAGAAAATGATGGAAATTGAGTCATTTGTGAAGGACAGGAAATCCTCTGTCTTGGCAATACACAGAGTCCTGTTCCTATCAGTCCATTCCAGTTCTGCACATCTAATGCAGTTTTCACTGTCTGTGAAGATAAATACACCTGATATCAGCTCTGAAAGAAAATTCTTCTTCATTTATCTTAGATATTTCTATAGCACTAATGGGGAGATATTAGAATAGCTGCTATAGCCGATATTTCCCACAGCTTCTTTGAGCTACTTTGTATCGTTAAAACCAACGGCTTTTAATGTTGAAGTACAGCTCACCGCACCTTACCTTTGGGGTTCCCACAATGCAATAAATTGTATATCTGCCCCTAAATCAATTTTTTTGAGGTTTTCAATACATCATTCTTAATGGTTATATATACAAAATCACTGTTACACACCGGAGACACTTGCCTGACGTATTTCTGGATGGCTGTGCTTGGACACACAGAGCAAGGAAGACAGTTAGTTGAGTAGATTACCCATTCTTCCTCCTCAGCCTCCTACCAGGCACAATGCAGCCAAGAAACTGTTTCTACTGCTGCTAATGTGACATTCATACTCTGCAATGTCTTCTCCAAATGTGTGGCTAAGGACTTGTTTGCCCAGTCTACATTTAATTACACAGTGCAATGGTCAAAACAATTATTTCACTCTTGAAACAGTGGAGAGTAGCACATTATGGTGATCACCTGATCAAGGGGGATGTCCCCCCAAAACACTGTAATGTGATATGTCCCCAGTGTTTATATTAGGGTTAGTGAAGCATAGAGCCAGATCTTTTCTTCTAGACAATGTGGGGATGAACCATGTATCTGGAATTCTCTACAGCTAGAGGTCACCTTAAGGACATACATGTAAAATAAATATATTATTGTATTGGGATATGTGATATTTGTGAATGGGAAGGTAGGCCCATTAAAATGATACCCAACATGGAGATCTTATTCCCTTGCCAAGGCAAGTTATAAATATCTTGGGAAATATGTATTATACACGGGTCATATTCGGTATTGTAGGAGTCCATTATTACTACAAGAAAGGAATATGTGGTCTATATCCCAGTACAATGTACATATCTAAAGTTATATAGAATCTGCCTAACTGAGGGGGAATTAATGATTGTCACAAGTCATAAATCTGGACATTCCTGGACACTCCCACTTAATGCATAGCAAGTAGGGGGATGGTTACATGAATGGGCTTAAAAAAACACTGTTACCCCTTTACCTTTGTTTATACTGAGGGGACATGCTAAATGGGTATGGATCATATGTTTCCTTCTCGTCCTGAGACACAGGACTTCTAGTGAGTAGTTAGGGTCTGTGAATATTTGTATCCTTTTTATTTTCTATAACTGTGTGTACATATATTGTATATCATTTTTATTGTAACAACATTTTCTTTTATTTTTGTATTATATGAATATTTCCACCTTTTAGAATATTAAATCTAAAATTTTATAAGTTTTGTCTTTGATGCTCTAAAAAAACTCAGCTAGCCTCTCATAAGTTTATATGTGTTTGGTTGGACTTTTAGTGTATGGAATGCTTTGCTAGTGTAAATGCTAATTAACTTTGTGACTGCTTGTGAAGGACTGATGCTAATTAACCAGTTAGTTGCTGGAGTGAATGGTGTAATGTTAACCATTTAGCTGCCAGGACAGGGGTGGGCATAGTCAGTGAGAGTCAAGAGCGCTGCCAGAAATGCGTAGTGGTGGCAGCGATTACCAATTGACTGGCCAGAACACATGCCCAGCGAACTGGCATTTGTGACAGGCATCTATAATGAAAAAAACACAAATTGCTCCATTGCAAAGTTAAATTCATATACTCTGTGCTGCCTTTCTCCTACCTCTGTCAGTGACTCTGTTTTTCCATGGTGTCAGATCTGTCTGCAGCACTCCCCCTTCCCCCTCCTCTTTGTTACCTCCTCCATGTTAAAAGTTCAACATCCTGAAA
The DNA here is from genome assembly GCA_019447015.1 of Hymenochirus boettgeri. Lineage (NCBI taxonomy): Eukaryota > Metazoa > Chordata > Amphibia > Anura > Pipidae > Hymenochirus > Hymenochirus boettgeri. The sequence continues at coordinate 103,517 of JAACNH010000060.1, forward strand.
AACACACCCATGCACAGTGGCCAATAGAAAGCAAGCTGCCCAGGAGACACAGAAGAGAAGGGAGAACAGTAGTTTACTGCTGCAATACTATCTCTCTCTTTGTGACCCATCATCAATCAGTGAAAGCTATCAAGAAGGGGGGCCTAGAGCAGCCTTATCTCTGCCATCAAAGCTACCTCTCTCCCCCCTGCTAATGTTCTTATATCTGTGTTTGTAACAGAGCAGGGAGGAGGGAGGGACTTGAGCAGGAAAGAGGGTCACTTCACAGGGATTTGATTGACAATACAAGTAGGAGTAGAGGAATGTTATCACATATTCTTCGAATTTGTGTATCTCATGACAGAGAGGGAAACTGAAGAAAGTAAAGACACTGTGGGGGTTGGGGGGATTATAGAACACATGGAAAGAAAGGGGGAAAAAGTTAATTTTCACACTATAGATGCCCTTTAAGCTATTTTCTGCTTTTAAAACGCAGCTTTCTCAGCCTTCCATTTTGGCATGAATACTTACCCACAGAAGGGCTGCTTATTGTTCAGGAGATTCATGAGTTATGCCTCTTTTACACTATTCTCCCCTTTATTAGTAGGATTATTTTTGTCTCTTTTCCTGAAAACTCTCCTACCACCACTAAAGTTTTGTCACTTTTTGATTGTTTTTCCAGCTGTTTTTTTTTTACTGCAATTGTTCCAAATTCCATTGTCTCTTTTGTCTCATGTACAGGGATCTTTTCCCCACCAGTAAAGTAAGTGTTTTGTGTTGTTCCTCCTTTTTCAAAGAATGTAGGACTGTCCCAAGTCAATACTCTTCTTCTTTAAACGTTGTATTTCTCTATTACTTACTTCAGGTGTGTGAGAATTGATCAAGACACAAACACTCATCTGTTCTGCCTTTTGAAGTTCCCTTTCAACTAAATGTGTAGGTATTTTTTCTTGTGTCATAAAGGGCATGTTCACCCATAAAAAAAAAGTAAATTATCAGTTGCCTGCCCCCAAACCCAACTGATATATATTGCACTTTTTTACCTGCATTACAAACCAGATATCTAAATATAACTATTGTCCACATTCTGGCCAAGTAAGCTGCCCCCCTCCATGCATTCAATCAAGGCTGTAACAACTGACATCACAACCAATGATTGACTGTATATTCACCTGTTTTTTCTGCACAAGATCAAGGTCATAAAAAGCTCATTGAACAGGGGGAGGAGAAAGATGCCTTTAACAGAAAGGAATATATGTAAATATCTTAATACAAATGCATGTTATAAACTGGGAAAAATAGCAGTTGTAGCAGTTGGTGTTACAGGCAGATAACTGACAAGTCACCACCAGTAGGTTTGTGTACACAAGTCTTAATTAAGAGGTATGTTTTTGTACAATCCACCCATTGTACGATCGGATTGCCGGTCGGACAAAAAAATTTCAACTGGCCCGATAGAGAAATTATTGGAAGATCATTGAACGTTCTTTTAATGATCGTCCGTACACGATCCGACAATCGTACAATATCAGGATATCGTACAACCGGGATCTAGGCATCTATGGCTACCATTAGAGTATGTCTCAGATCCAGGTGCAATTCTTTAAGAAAGTGGCAGTTCGGATTCGATTACAAATCTCAGAATGGAGAAAAAAAGCCAGATAAATCATCGATAAACTCGAAAATATTTCTTAGCTAGAAGAATACAAATTTTTCCTATTAGTACCACATGTTTCTTTCATGTTCTAGCTTGAAAATTATGAAAGGAAATACAAAAAATGTGTGGAATAAAAAGGAAGTACTTTCATAATACTGCCATGTTGCGATTTACAGTAGTTATGCTGGAATCTTTATTATTTTGAATCTTGCACTTCTCATCTTTTGTTAGTTTTGTTCTGTTTTTTCTTTATTGTTCTCTCCTAATCCTATTGGTATAGTTCTTTTACTATTGTGAGTGAGCCAAGAGACATTATACCTTCAAATATCTTTAAACCCATAGCATATAGAGCGGGGGAAATATACACATTCCAACATTACAAAGAGAAGACATCTTGGATATTAAATAATACAACTAACATTACAAAGATAAAGAGTAATGCCAAAGACAGGCCAACAAGCAGTCAACATAGTACCTACATTTATAGAACCATGTATTTGATTGACAACAAATGAAAAAACAACCTTAAGGGAAAAAAGAAACAGAAGCAGAAGCCACATTGGTTTATCCGATATTTTGCCGGTGCAGGCTGGAGTTTAGCAGGGTGGGTTCATCAATGTCAATCTGTAAAGCAAGGACAATGCTGACCCACATAGGCTGCTATGTTGTAAAACTTCTGAAAGTCAACACACAATGTTAAGTAGAATAATCTTTCCAGAGTAAGTTAAGAATGGTTTCATAAATACCAGTTTTATTGGAGATCTCTCCTTCTGAACACAGGACGCAGTCGTAACAGCAAGGCTTGGTTCCTGGTTTTATTTTCTTTCTATAGCCAGGGTAACAGTTGTCTGAACATTGGGATCTTATGATCTAAAGATGTAAAAAGACAGATATCTAAATGAATTGCCGGGCTATATTTGAATCTTCAAACCTTGTAATACATGAACGTATGATAATGTGGCGTGAGTGGAAATATTAATATCCCCTAATCATTAACTATCATTAATAGTTATTTATGCTAGAGAAAAGGCTCTTGCGTGGGGATATGATTACTGTGTATAAATACATTAACCGGCCATACAATAAACTATCTGGGGCATTGTTCACCAATAGAACATGTCAGAGGACACGTGGACATCCCTTAAGACTAGAAGAAAAAAAGGTTTAGGCTTCAAGTTGGGAAAGGGTTTTTCATGGTGAGAACGGTAAAGCTATGGAACGGTCTTCCAGTGGACGTTGTTATGGCAGGTTCATTGGTCAGTTTCAAAAAAAAGCTGGATGAGTTTCTGCAAACAAGGAATGTTACAAGTTACTGGTATTGATACATAAAGTAGAGTTGGGAAAGGGTTTGTCACTGTGAGAACGGTAAAGCTATGGAACTGTCTTCCAGTGGACGTTGTTATGGCAGGTTCATTGGTCAGTTTAATAAAAAGCTGGATGAGTTTCTACAAACAAGGATGTTACAAGTTACTGGTATTGATACATAAAGTAGAGTTGGAAAGGGTTTTGTCACTGTGAGACGGTAAAGCTATGGAACTGTCTTCCAGTGGACGTTGTTATGGCAGGTTCATTGGTCAGTTTAATAAAAAGCTGGATGAGGTTTTACAAACAAGGAATGTTACAAGTTACTGGTATTGATACATAAGTAGAGTTGGGAAAGGGTTTTTCACTGTGAGAACGGTAAAGCTATGGAACTGTCTTCAGTGGAGTTGTTATGGCAGGTCTCTTGGTCAGTTTAAAAAAGCTGGATGAGTTTCTACAAACAAGGAATGTTACAAGTTACTGGTATTGATACATAAAGTAGAGTTGGGAAAGGGTTTGTCACTGTGAGAAGGTAAGCTATGGAACTGTCTTCCAGTGGACGTGTTTATGGCGGTTCATTGGTCAGTTAATAAAAAGCTGGATGAGTTTCTACAAACAAGGAATGTTACAAGTTACTGGGATTGATACATAAAGTAGAGTTGGGAAAGGGTTGTCACTGTGAGAACGGTAAAGCTATGGAACTGTCTTCCAGTGGACGTTGTTATGGCAGGTTCATTGGTCAGTTTAAAAAAGTGGATGAGTTTCTACAAACAAGGAATGTTACAAGTTACTGGTATTGATACATAAAGTAGAGTTGGGAAAGGGTTTGTCACTGTGAGAACGGTAAAGCTATGGAAATGTCTTCCAGTGGACATTGTTATGGCAGGTTCATTGGTCATTTTCAAAAAAAAGCTGGATGAGTTTCTGCAAACAAGGAATGTTACAAGTTACTGGTATTGATACATAAAGTAGAGTTGGGAAAGGGTTTGTCACTGTGAGAACGGTAAAGCTATGGAACTGTCTTCCAGTGGACGTTGTTATGGCAGGTTCATTGGTCAGTTTAATAAAAAGCTGGATGAGTTTCTACAAACAAGGAATGTTACAAGTTACTGGTATTGATACATAAAGTAGAGTTGGGAAAGGGTTTTCACTGTGAGAAGGTAAAGTATGGAAGTCTTCCAGTGGACGTTGTTATGGCAGGTTCATTGGTCAGTTAATAAAAAGCTGGATGAGTTTACAAAACAGGAATGTTACAAGTTACTGGGATTGATACATAAAGTAGAGGTGGAAGGGTTTTCCATGTGAGAACGGTAAAGCTATGGAACTGTCTTCCAGGGACGTTGTTATGGCAGGTTCATTGGTCAGTTTAATAAAAAGTGGATGAGTTTCTACAAACAAGGAATGTTACAAGTTACTGGTATTGATAACATAAAGTAGAGTTGGGAAAGGGTTGTCACTGTGAGAACGGTAAGGCTATGGAACTGTCTTCCAGTGGACGTTGTATGGCAGGTTTATTGGTCAGTTTAATAAAAAGCTGGATGGGTTTCTACAAACAAGGAATGTTACAAGTTACTGGATTGATACATAAAGTAGAGTTGGGAAAGGTTTGTCACCGTGAGAACGGTAAAGCTATGGAAACTGTCTTCCAGTGGACGTTGTTATGGCAGGTCATTGGTCAGTTTAATAAAAAGTGGATGAGTTTCTACAAACAAGAAATGTTACAAGTTACTGGTGTTGATACATAAAGTAGAGTTGGGAAGGGTTTGTCACTGTGAGAATGGTAAAGCTATGGAACTGTCTTCCAGTGGACATTGTTATGGCAGGTTCATTGGTCAGTTTAATAAAAAGCTGGATGGTTTCTACAAACAAGGAATGTACAAGTTACTGGGATTGATACATAAAGTAGAGTTGGAAGGGGTTTGTCACTGTGAGAACGGTAAGCTATGGAACTGTCTTCCAGTGGATGTTGTTATGGCAGGTTCATTGGTCAGTTTAATAAAAAAGCTGGATGAGTTTCTACAAACAAGGAATGTTACAAGTTACTAGTATTGATACATAAGTAGAGTTGGGAAAGGGTTGTCACTGTGAGAACTGTAAATCTATGGAACTGTCTTCCAGTGGACGTTGTTATGGCAGGTTCATGGTCAGTTTAATAAAAGATGGATGAGTTTCTACAAACAAGGAATGTTACAAGTTACTGGTATTGATACATAAAGTAGAGTGGGGAAGGGTTTGTCACTGTGAGAACGGTAAAGCTATGGAACTGTTTCAGTGGACTTGTTTTGGCAGGTTCATTGGTCAGTTTAATAAAAAGCTGGATGAGTTTCTACAAACAAGGAATGTTACAAGTTACTGGTTTTGATACATAAAGTAGAGTTGGGAAAGGGTTTGTCACTGGAGAACGGTAAAGCTATGGAACTGTCTTCCAGTGGACGTTGTAATGGCAGGTTCATTGGTCAGTTTAATAAAAAGCTGGATGAGTTTCTGCAAACAAGGAATGGACAAGTTACTGGTATTGATACATAAAGTAGAGCTGATCCAGGGAAATTTCCGATTGCCACTTGGAGTCAGGAAGGAATTTTTTCCCTTCATAAATTTGTCTTTATTCAACCTCAAATACTAAATAACTATTTCACAGAAGGTAATAAACCAGGTAACTCCTAAAATATAAGGAATGTGACAAAAAGGGGATATGTATGAACTTGCGAGTAATAACCATGTTGGGACATACAGAGTATGATACTGTGTGTTCCTAGTTTAAAAAAAAAAGTGTCAAGTTATTAAAGGGAATGTCCACCCCCAAAACCATAATTTAAATAATGTTATTGCCCATTTTCCTATAAAAAAAAAATCCGTTCAACCAATTTTAAGATAAATACCTTTCTCCAACCTTCTTTTTACAGACCAGGAGTATCTCACTGTAAATCCAAGCTCCTGACATCACCCACGTCCGTCATCTCCCTCTGCAACCCTACCCCCCCACCCCCCCACCATCCAGACCATCCTCGCTCCCTTCAACCTAGAGTATAAACCTTAAAACGTTGGTGTGTGTGATGTGTGGTTCACAATAAAATCTAGCTGGTTTTTGAGGGAGAATCTTTGAGGTGTCCGCGCACTGCTTGGGAGAGAGTCACCTCCACCTGTGATTACCTACGAGACAAAAACACCTTCGTACAACTTCGAGAATAGGGTGCCTGTTCAATAGACTGTCAGGTCATATCAGGCAGTTTATCAGGCAAAAGGAAAAACATTCAGGGAGATTCAATAAAAGTTTTATCGTTTTAAATGGTGTAATTGCCCCAACCAATCAGATCTTATTTAACATTTGAAAGCTTACATCTGATTGGTTGGGGCAAAATTAGCACCATTTTAAATGATAAGTACTTTTATTAATTTCCCTGATTGCCCCATTTAAAGGGTAACTGTATTGTCTACATTATTCATTCCAGCTCTATCCTCCAGTAGGAAAATTATATTATTATTACATTGAAGATTTTGTGTAAATAACAAACCTTTAGTGAGGCAACAAAGTTACTTACATCAAGATAGTAGTCATTATTAATTAACTGCTCCGTTAAGGGGGCCATGGTGTGAATGTGGCATAATATCTCTCTTCAACAAAAAATCCAAAAATAGAGTAGTAAAAAATCATATACTGAGTTACATAATTCCTTCTATTGAATGTTGTAGGGTGACCACCTGTGGTATAATGTTTCAGGTTCTTCAAATAACGGTGCAGCGATGTAGGAAATAAACATATTAACATGTATGCACGTGTGATTAGACTACCATGTTAACACTTTAAAGGGTATCCACCCTAAATTAAACATTTTAAGACACATGCATCCCACCCTATCCCACCCCAACCACCGAGTTACTTTTGCAGGCCTTCGATCCCCTGATGCTTGTTCCTGGCTCTCTCGCTTGCCCATAACAGCAGGAGGGGCAGGAACTGCAGCACATCGTGATTGGTAGCCGGCAGCCAATCACAGACACAGCTTCCGGCTATTCAGAGCACCAGGGGACCAAGGTCTAAAGTAACTTTCTGTGGCTTTCTTGCTAAAATAACTAGTTAAAAGTTTTTAATGCTAGGGGGATGAAGCAGACAGAAGGGATCCGAAGGGAGGGGGGGTGGCTCCTGCGTATGTCACACTACCTCCCGGAGGCAGGACAGGAGTCAGACCGTTTTGCTGAACTACACTTCAGTTTTTTTACTTTGAACTGGCACTGCAGGAGAACCATAAGGAGCAGAGATGTAAGGTTTTGAGCACACACAGTTGGGCTAGTATTGGGGTTCATTTGTAGTTTGGGGGTGGACATGCCCTTTAAAATTGGATTCTTGCTTAACATTTAACAAGGCAGCACTAATGAATTGTTTTAATACATTTCCTCTTTAAAGGAAAACTAAAGTATTTATTTTGAAGAGATTATGGCAGCAAAGCAGCACAAAGGGCAGTTTGGCACAAATACATAAGCTTTCAGGTGAAAAGGGAAATTTCCCCATATAGTCTTCAGTGATTCAGTTGCTGTAGGAACATTTCAGAGAAGGGATGAATCCTGGGAAGAAGGATCGTTACAGAACCTGGAAGGGAAACTCGCTTCTGAACACAGCAAAACACAGGTGTATAAATTCATATAAAAACAAAGACACATACATGGAACACATAGGTAATATACATAAAGAATTTAAATAATAAGGTTTTTCCATTTAACTTCTCTTTTAATCTTTCCCAAGGTGAGTTGATTGAAATCATTTCTCTGAAGAGTTAAATAAATTGATTTTATTTTGTCCCTTTAAACCCAGAGTAGTCGGACCAGATGCTGGAGATAGACCAACTACATCTGCCCAGAACTAGGTCTGACTGTCCACGCGCTGAGGTGAAGCTCCATAACCGACCTGAAACCATAAGTCCGGTGAAGGTGAAAAAGGTCCAACGGTGCCTCAAGACAAACAGAGGGACAAGCGCCAGGCCCCCAAAAAACAGCAAAAACATGGGGACTAAGGCAGAACTGACCAATTACTGGACAGCGAGTGGCACGTGCGCACCCACCTGAGGCAATACCCTCACACGCCAGGACTAGACACCCTATACACACAGATCGAAAAATCTATCCTAATCACTCCCAGCCTGAACCCCCTGGTTTGACTCCCCTGAACAAAATTAATAAAAAATCCAAGACCGTTACCGCTTCAACTTTCTCTCTTTATGCCACAACGGGTCTGGGACAAGGAGAGGAACCTCGTTCCCGACTGTATGTACAGCTCTCCAGAGGAGGGGGAGATAAAGCCACAAAGGGAGGGAATTTATTTTTATGTTTCAGTTGCGCCAGGAGGACAGAGAGTCCAGAGGAGCCAACTCAGCATCCAACTGTACTCCAGAAAAATATCCAGGAGATTTCTTGTAAGTAAACACTCGCACACACCAGCATTCCAAACCCCACAACCCATCACGTCTAATAATCTACATATAAACCCACCCCTCCCATTAATCCCTATGGGACCCAACTGTAAATAATATTGATAATCGGCGCGCTACTGCGTAGTAGCGCGCCGATTTTAACAAGGAAGTGGTTCCCCCTGTAGTATGCAGGTTCACTCACTGTGTAGTCCGTCTCTCAGCCCGATGCCGACTCATCCTCCCCCAGGATTATCTTTGCGGAAGCAGAGGGGGCGGAGAGCGAAGTGAATATTTAATTAGTGCAGGGCTGTAACTCTTCTGACAGCGGGGGAGGGAACTGGAACATCGCGTTGCTGCTTCCTGGTCTGACTTCTATGCATGAAGGTAAATGGGGGTTGAGGAGGGGGAACCAAGTTCAGTTTATAGTTTTAAAGCAGAGTTTTAAGGCATGGTTGCTTGGGGGGGGGGGGGGGTTAGGGAATGTGTTAGTGTTTATCTGTAGGAAAAGGGGAGGGTGTGTGTGGAATCTAAGAAGGGGGGGGCACAGTGTTGTGTGTTTAACATAGAGGGTTGTGGTGTTACAGGCAGGGAATATCGACAAAAAAAAATTTGAAAGGGGTGAATTATAATGGGTAATGTACCCTACTGTAAATTAAAGGTTTAGAAGACACCTCGGAGTTCCGTGTCCTATATAAAAGTCACTCGGCTGCGGTGCTGTGCTTTTATATGGTCAAGGAACTCCTCGGTGACTTATAATATCCTTATAATTTACAGTAGGGGGTACATTATCCACTATATAATTACTCATGAGGCAAAGGATTGAACACAATATTTTGCTTCATCTTCTATAAAAAGGCGGGTTTGAGCAATATTCTGAACAGACAAATAGGCTTCCTTGAAGACTTATGTACCAGAGCCCATAGGGTAGATATATAATATTAATGGATCAGTACAGCAACAAAAATCCCACTAGTCAATGTCTACGCTCCCAACACCCCCCAAATAATCTTCTTACACACATCTCAAGAACCAGATCCTACAATAAGCCACAGGGAGTTTGATAATCAGAGATTTTATCATTGCACTTCACCCACAATTAGACATGTCTTCTCTCGGGAGGTTAGCCACCCCCCCATCAAGGAAACATTACAATCATACACACAAGGACTGGATTATGCATTTTAGCCCACAACTGCTTCTCACATCCGACAGAACAAATTCAGAAATATCCTGAACAGACCCAGTTATCTACATCTACGCTCAAGACCTAATAATGCAAAGCCTCCTCCATTTGGCGACCTAACGATCATTACTCCCCCAGGATCACGATACTACCAGCCTCCAAAAAGAATTAAAGGAATACTTCAAAATGAATGCCACCCTGGACATTCCCCCCTCGATATCTGGGCAGCACACAAAGGTGATTAGAGGTAAACTAATACAGATGGCAGACACTATAAAAAACAAAGGAATAAACAGAAACAGCACTAATGAACGCTATCCAAAAACAGCGATTAATAGAGACCAGAGACAGGACCTGTACATTATACTGAATATAGACACACACACCTGGGATTTGATGTCTTTTTAAAAAAAACACTTGATAATTATAATTATATCGAGTGCATATTACAGTTATTCAAAATGTTTACAAACCCTCATGTTAATCAGACCTAAATTGGTTGATGATAAAATCCTTTGCTAAAATACTGTACATTATACTGTGTATTTCATTATATATTATATTGACACCAGAAAATACGTTTTACTGTAGTCTTCAAAGTTTGGATGGAACTGTCTTCCAGTGGACGTTGTTATGGCAGGTTCATTGGTCAGTTTAATAAAAAGCTGGATGAGTTTCTACAAACAAGGAATGTTACAAGTTACTGGTATTGATACATAAAGTAGAGTTGGGAAAGGGTTTGTCACTGTGAGAACGGTAAAGCTATGGAACTGTCTTCCAGTGGACGTTGTTATGGCAGGTTCATTGGTCAGTTTAATAAAAAGCTGGATGAGTTTCTGCAAACAAGGAATGTTACAAGTTACTGGTATTGATACATAAAGTAGAGCTGATCCAGGGAAATTTCCGATTGCCACTTGGAGTCAGGAAGGAATTTTTTCCCCTTCATAAATTTGTCTTTATTCAACCTCAAATACTAAATAACTATTTCACAGAAGGAATAAACCAGGTAACTCCTAAAATATAAGGAATGTGACAAAAAGGGGGATATGTATGAACTTGCAGTAATAACCATGTTTGGTACATACAGAGTATTGATACTGTGTGTTCCTAGTTTAAAAAAAAAGTGTCAAGTTATTAAAGGGAATGTCCACCCCCAAAACCATAATTTAAATAATGTTATTGCCCATTTTCCTATAAAAAAAAATCCGTTCAACCAATTTTAAGATAAATACCTTTCTCCAACCTTCTTTTTACAGACCAGGAGTATCTCACTGTAAATCCAAGCTCCTGACATCACCCACGTCCGTCATCCTCCCTCTGCACCCCTACCCCCCCACCCCCCCCCACCATCCAGATCCATCCTCGCTCCCCCTTCAACCTAGAGTAAAATCCTTAAAACGTTGTGTTTTGTGTGATGTGTGGTTCACAATAAATCTAGCTGGTTTTTGAGGGAGAATCTTTTGAGGTGTCCGCGCCCACTGCTTGGGAGAGAGTCACCTCCACCTGTGATTACCTACGAGACAAAATCACCTTCGTACAACTTCGAGAATAGGGTGCCTGTTCAATAGACTGTCAGGTCATATCAGGCAGTTTATCAGGCAAAAGGAAAACACATTCAGGGAGATTCAATAAAAGTTCTTATCGTTTAAAATGGTGCTAATTTTGCCCCAACCAATCAGATCTTATTTAACATTTGAAAGCTTACATCTGATTGGTTGGGGCAAAATTAGCACCATTTTAAATGATAAGTACTTTTATTGAATTTCCCTGATTGCCCCATTTAAAGGGTAACTGTATTGTCTACATTATTCATTCCAGCTCTATCCTCCAGTAGGAAAATTATATTATTATTGTACATTGAAGATTTTGTGTAAATAACAAACCTTTTAGTGAGTCAACAAAGTTTACTTACATCAAGATAGTAGTCATATTTAATTAACTGCTCCGTTAATGGGGCCCATGGTGTGAATGTGGCATAATATCTCTCTTCAACAAAAAATCCAAAAATAGAGTAGTAAAAAATCATATACTGAGTTACATAATCTCCTTCCTCATTGAATGTTGTAGGGTGACCACCTGTGGTATAATGTTTCAGGTTCTTCAAATAACGGTGCAGCTGATGTAGGAAATAAACATATTAACATGTATGCACGTGTGATTAGACTACTCATGTTAACACTTTAAAGGGTATCTCCACCCCTAAATTAAACATTTTAAGACACATGCATCCCACCCTATCCCACCCCAACCACCGAGTTACTTTTGCAGGCCTTCGATCCCCTGATGCTCTGTTCCTGGCTCTCTGCTTGCCCATAACAGCAGAGAGGGGCAGGAACTGCAGCCACATCTGTGATTGGCTAGCCGGCAGCCAATCACAGACACAGCTTCCGGCTATTCAGAGCACCAGGGGGACGAAGGTCTAAAGTAACTTTCTGTGGCTTTTCTTGCTAAATTAACTAGTTAAAAGTTTTTAATGCTAGGGGGATGAAGCAGACAGAAGGGATCCGAAGGGAGGGGGGGTGGCTCCACTGCGTATGTCACACTACCTCCCGGAGGCAGGACAGGAGTCAGACCGTTTTGCTGAACTACACTTCAGTTTTTTTTACTTTGAACTGGCACTGCAGGAGAACCATAAGGAGCAGAGATGTAAGGTTTCTGAGCACTACACAGTTGGGCTAGTATTTGGGTTCATTTGTAGTTTTGGGGGTGGACATGCCCTTTAAAATTGGATTCTTGCTATTAAATACATTTAACAAGGCAGCACTAATGAATTGTTTTAATACATTTCCTCTTTAAAGGAAAACTAAAGTATATTATTTTTGAAGAGATTATGGCAGCAAAGCAGCACAAAGGGCAAGTTTGGCACAAATACATAAGCTTTCAGGTGAAAAGGGAATATTTCCCACTATAGTCTTCAGTGATTCAGTTGCTGTTAGGAACATTTCAGAGAAGGGATGAATCCTGGGAAGAAGGATCGTTACAGAACCTGGAAGGGAAACTCGCTTCTGAACACAGCAAAACACAGGTGTATAAATTCATATTAAAAACAAAGACACTACATGGAACACATAGGTAATATACATAAAGAATTTAAATAATAAGGTTTTTCCATTTAACTTCTCTTTTAATCTTTCCCAAGGTGAAGTTGATTGAAATCATTTCTCTGAAGAGTTAAATAAATTGATTTTATTTTGTCCCTTTAAACCCAGAGTAGTCGGACCAGATGCTGGAGATAGACCAACTACATCTGCCCAGAACTAGGTCTGACTGTCCACGCGCTGAGGTGAAGCTCCCACTAACCGACCTGAAACCATAAGTCCGGCTGAAGCTGAAACGGTCCAACGGTGCCTCAAGACAAACAGAGGGACTAAAGCGCCAGGCCCCCAAAAAACAGCAAAAACATGGGGACTAAGGCAGAACTGACCAATTACTGGACAGCGAGTGGCCACGTGCGCACCCACCTGAGGCAATACCCTGCACACGCCAGGACTAGACACCCTATACACACAGATCGAAAAATCTATCCTTAATCACTCCCAAGCCTGAACCCCCTGGTTTGACTCCCCTGAACAAAATTAATAAAAAATCCAAGACCGTTACCGCTTCAACTTTCTCTCTTTATGCCACAACGGGTCTGGGACAAGGAGAGGAACCTCGTTCCCCGACTGTATGTACAGCTCTCCAGAGGAGGAGGAGATAAAGCCCACAAAGGGAGGGAATTTATTTTTTATGTTTCAGTTGCGCCAGGAGGACAGAGAGTCCAGAGGAGCCACACTCAGCATCCAACTGTACTCCAGAAAAATATCCAGGAGATTTCTTGTAAGTAAACACTCGCACACACCAGCATTCCAAACCCCACAACCCATCACGTCTAATAATCTACATATAACCCACCCCTCCCATTAATCCCTATGGGACCCAACTGTAAATAATATTGCTATAATCGGCGCGCTACTGCGTAGTAGCGCGCCGATTTTAACAAGGAAGTGGTTCCCCCTTGTAGTTATGCAGGTTCACTCACTGTGTAGTCCGTCTCTCAGCCCGATGCCGACTCATCCTCCCCCAGGATATTCTTTGCGGAAGCAGAGGGGGCGGAGAGCGAAGTGAATATTTAATTAGTGCAGGGCTGTAACTCTTCCTGACAGCGGGGGAGGGAACTGGAACATCGCGTTGCTGCTTCCTGGTCTGACTTCTATGCATGAAGGTAAATGGGGGTTGAGGAGGGGGAACCAAGTTCAGTTTATAGTTTTAAAGCAGAGTTTTAAGGCATGGTATGCTTGGGGGGGGGGGGGGTTAGGGAATGTGTTAGTGTTTATCTGTAGGAAAAGGGGAGGTGTGTGTGTGAATCTAAGAAGGGGGGGGCACAGTGTTGTGTGTTTAACATAGAGGGTTGTGGTGTTACAGGCAGGGAATATCTGACAAAAAAAAATTTGAAAGGGGTGAATTATAATGGATAATGTACCCCCTACTGTAAATTATAAGGTTATTAGAAGACACCTCGGAGTTCCGTGTCCTATATAAAAGTCACTCGGCCTGCGGCCTCGTGCTTTTATATGGTCACGGAACTCCTCGGTGACTTATAATATCCTTATAATTTACAGTAGGGGGTACATTATCCACTATATAATTACTCATGATGTCAAAGGATTGAACACAATATTTTGCTTCATCTTCCTATAAAAAGGCAGGGGTTTGAGCAATACTTCTGAACAGACAAATAGGCTTCCTTGAAGACTTATGTACCAGAGACCCATAGGGTAGATATATAATATTAAATGGATCAGTACAAGCAACAAAAATCCCACTAGTCAATGTCTACGCTCCCAACACCCCCCAAATAATCTTCTTACAACATCTCAAGAACCAGATCCTACAATAAGCCACAGGGAGTTTGATAATCAGAGATTTTATCATTGCACTTCACCCACAATTAGACATGTCTTCTCTCCCGGGAGGTCTAGCCACCCCCCCATCAAGGAAACATTCACTATACACAAGACTGGATTATGCATTCTTAGCCCCACAACTGCTTCCTCACATCCTGACAGAACAAATCTCAGAAATATCCTGAACAGACCACGCTTATCTACATCTCACGCTTCAAGACCTAATTAATGCAAAGCCTCCTCCATCTTGGCGACCTAACAGATCATTACTCCCCCAGGATCACGATACTACCAGCCTCCAAAAAGAATTAAAGGAATACTTCAAAATGAATGCCACCCTGGACATTCCCCCCTCGATTATCTGGGCAGCACACAAGACGGTGATTAGAGGTAAACTAATACAGATGGCAGCACACTATAAAAAACAAAGGAATAAACAGAAAACAGCACTAATGAACGCTATCCAAAAACAGCGATCTAGCCTAGGCAAACATTGGTCAGAAAACGCTGCAGCGTGAATGCGTGAAAGCTATCAAAATGAATGAATGACAGAGCAGAGAAAGCAATGCGCCTTACAAATCAACGCTTTTACTGTGAAAGTAATAAGCCAGACACAATGCTTGCCAACAAACTTAATCAACAGATGACAGCAAACACTTACCACCCAATTCGTGATAACCAGGGAAAACTACATTATGACCCCCAACGGATAGCCAATTACTTTGCGGATGATTACCAACAATTATATGGTGGACACACAATTATCCACTCGGAATCACACAATTCCTACAAAAAATAAACCTCCCCAAACTCTCACAGGAACAATACTCAGCCATGCCATCCCCATTTACAGCGAAAGAATTATAAAAGAATTCAAAACCAGAAAATCCCCAGGTCCGGATGGCTTCACAGCACTATATTACAGAAAATTCTCAGATATACTAACAAGCCATCTCCCAAAACTATGCAATAAGACTCTAAAAGGACAGGACGCATTCCTTCCTGAAATGTTGGAAGTCAACATAATGGTCATCCCAAAAACCGACAGAGACACCACTCAAACAACAAACTATCGCCCTATATTGTTAATCAATGTCAAGCTCAAGATATATGCGAAATTATTAGCCAATAGACTTAAACTAACCCTTCCTTCACTAATACACAATGACCAGACAGGTTTTGTCCCAGGATGTCAGTCTACTGACAGAATAAGAAAGGCAATGGTGGTGCTCCAGGTGGCCCAGTCAAAAGGGGACCCAGCAATGCTTTTATCGCTGGATGTGGAGAAAGCCTTCAACAGGGTCGACTGGACCTACTTGAACCTAGTACTGACTAAATTCAGCTTCCCCACAGAGCTCATAAAAGCAATCCTTTGCCTCTACGATAAACCAAAAGCCAAAGTAAGAAACGTGGGATATCCTTCCAAATACATAAACATTGCCAATGGAACAAGACAAGGCTGCCCCCATTCACTGCTAGTATTTGCTCTATGTATGGAGCCTATGGCAGAAAGCATACATAATAACCCAGATATCCACTGTGTAAAGGTGGGCTCAATGGAACCCAAGCTTTCCTTATTCGCTGATGACACACTCTTATTCCTTACACAACCCCTTATCTCACTTCCTTCGGAATACCACCTCCTAGAACAATTTGCAACTGTATCAGGATTTAAGGTAAACCATAGCAAATCCAAAGCCTACGGGATAGGAATTTCCCCCACCCTACAACAAACACTTCAGAACTCCTTTCTCTTTAAATGGTCAATTGAATCAATAAAGTATCTAGGTATATTTCTTAGTACAAGGGCTACCTTATATCCCACAACTATACCTCTACCATAATTACATTAATCCATCTTCTACAAACATGGACCTATTATTCTTTGTCACTAATAGGGAGGGTGGTGGCAATAAAAATGACTATATTACCTAAAATATTATCAGGGAGATGTAATAAAAGTTCTTATCGTAAAAAATGGGGCTAATTTTGCCCCAACCAATCAGATGTTTTTTTTACCATTTGAAAGCTAACATCTGATTGGTTGGGCCAAAATTAGCACAATTTTTAACGATAAGAACTTTTATTGAATCTCGCTGTTTATCTATTCAGAGCCTCCCCATAACTCTTAAAAAAGCAGACCTCCGAAAACTACAAAAGGCAATTATTAGTTTTATCTGGAGTGGTGGTAGGCCACATACAAATACACCACCCTATCCCGACATATAGATAAGGACAGCTTTGCAGCCCCTATACTATACATGTACTACCAGGCCGCCAGAATCTCAAAAATTACACAATGGATTTGGGGCCCAGGCAGAACAGGATGGGTCGACCTAGAAATCCAACTGCTAGAACCATTACATTCTACATCAATCTTATGGGTCCACTCAGTAGACCGTCCAAAATACTCAGGACCTCAATACACTACCATTCAATCCTCCTTATCTATATGGGATCGATGCAACAAACTATATTACCTGACACACAATCCCTCGCCATAGCTTCCTCTTTTCAAAACCCCTCACTTTACCTTGGGATATGACACTTTAGAAAGCAAATTCTGGCAAGACAAGGGAATCAATAAAATTAGGTGACATTTGTAATCCCCCAGGAACCCTAATCCCATGGGGTGAAGCCTCCTCTAAATTCAAACTACCCCAGTCTTAATGGTTCTCCATTATTCAAGATCTGTACTAAATAGATGTAAAAACCTCCACCCAACACAATTCGAAATCCTTTACTTCCAATTATGCTCCTCCACCAAAACAGTCTCTTTCCTGTATCCCCTTATCTGGCATGAGAAGCAAACTATCAAATTCCCACCAACATCCAAATGGGAAACAAGAATAAATCAAACACTGGAGGACACCCAGTGGGCATCAATATTTAAATACTCAGCTACATGCTCCTCAATTATAATTATGAGAGAGAAATCTTATAAAATCCTAAATGACTGGTATACCACCGCGGCCTTCTTACACAAAATGAACCCAGTTACACTGAATATATGTTTCAGAGGATGTGGGTTACCAGCCGATCAACTACATTGTTGGTGGTCCTGCCCAGAGATAGAGGCTTTCTGGGGAATCTGCAATGAAGTGTTACAAACCACTTTCTCCAGACCCATTAAATTAAACCCATACGCTGCCCTCTTCAACTCTCCAATCCAAGATTTAAATAAAAATGCTAATTATTTAATAATGCACATTTGCTCAGCGGCAAGAAGTACACTAGCAGCATCCTGGAAAGGAGAAGCATTAACAAAGCCAAAGCTGATAGCTAAAGTTTGGTGGATTCAGGATAATGAATATTTAGCCCATTACAGTTTCTAACAATATGAAAAAATGGACAAAAATCTGGGATATATGGAACCTCAGAATGACCCCCTCGGGAGATTCAACAAACCTATAGAGCGATGGGGTGGCTCTTCGGGCTTTGGTCCTCAACGTCAGCAACAAGAATAAGAAGAATACTATGTAAGATACCAAAGACAATCCTGAATTTTATTGGCTCTGATTAATCTGCTACCTACTCTACTTCTTTTTTCTCTTTTTCACACCTACTTCTCTTTTTTTCTCTCCTACTTCTATTATTGTTACTACTGTTCTATAGTTTGGTAAGCTTCACTCTCACTTATAGAAATGCATAAATATATATTTGTGAGTTAAAAATTATTATAAAAATTTCAATAAAAATAAATGAACAACAACAAAAAAAATTCCACAGAATTAAAAATTTTAATTCCACAATCCACGTGGCTTAATTTATAGTCTGAAACAGGGATTTCAAACCCAGAGCCGGACTATGCACAAGGCAGGGGCCCGGCCCAGACATCCAATCCACTGACACCACCACCGTAACGATAGCATGGACCATAGTGCTGCCTGATGCCCTAATATAAGAACCTCAGGATTGGGAGATTCAAACTCTGTCTATATGTTCAGCTATGATCTGATACCTGCATGAATCAGGAGTTCAGGGAGGAAGCAGCAGCAGAGATCACAGGAGGTCCAGCAGTGTGAATGTAGGAAGGGAACGGGTCAGGCTGGGGAGAAAAAGACAATGGAGAGTAATAAGGAATGGGGGGGGGGGGCAGGAAACAGAGCAGGAAGGTGGGAGAGCAAAAACTCAATGGATGTGTGATAGAAATCAATACAACACACTGACCATTCATCTTGGATTTAGATTGTACAATCTCATCAGAGTGTATACGTATGATGGACCTCTTTCCTAGACAGGCTATTGTTAAAGCTGTGTAAAGATTTTACAATTAGATTGTATGGTGTGTGACTAATACAGAATCAAATCATCAGAATGGTTGAAAGCAATATTGGGGAAATGGAAAGGAACAGGAGCAGCTAAGAATGTTAACAGAATGTCAATACGAGGCAAAGGGATATCAGAGGGCAAATTACTAAAGAGAGGATGTACAGTAAATGGGAATAATGGAGAGAATGTTAACAGAATGTCAATACGAGGCAAAGGGATATCAGAGGGCAAATTACTAAAGAAGGATGTCAGTAAATTGGGAATAATGGAGAGAATGTTAACAGAATGGTAATACGAGGCAAAGGATATCAGAGGGTAATTACTAAGAGAGGATGTACAGTAAATGGGAATAATGGAGAGAATGTTAACAGAATGGTAATACGAGGCAAGGGATATCAGAGGAATTACTAATGAGAGGATGTACAGTAAATGGGAATAATGGAGAGGAATGTTAACAGAATGGTAATAAGGGAAAGGAAAATATCAGAGGGAAATTACTAAAGAGAGAATGTACAGTAATGGGAGAGAGATGTTAACAGGCAATTCAAGGCAAAGGGATATCAGAGGTAAATTACTAAAGAGAGGATGTACAGTAAATGGGAATAATGGAGAGAATGTTACCAGAATGGTAATACGAGGCAAAGGATATCAGAGGTTAAATTACTAAAGAGAGGATGTACAGTAATGGGAATAATGGAGAGTTGTAACAGAATGGTAATACGAGGCAAGGGATATCAGAGGTAAATTACTAAAGAGAGGATGTACAGTAAATGGGAATAATGGAGAGTATGTTAACAGAATGTAATACGAGGCAAGGGATATCAGAGGGCAAATTACTTATGAGAGGATGTACAGTAAATGGAATAATGGAGAGAATGATAACAGAATGGAAATATAGGCAAAGGGATACAGAGTTAAATTACTATAGAGGATGTACAGTAAATGGAAATATGAGAGAAATGTTAACAGAATGGTAATACGAGGCAAAGGGATATCAGAGCTTAAATTACTATGAGAGGATGTACAGTAAATGGGATAATGAGAGAATGTTAACAGAATGGTAATACGAGGCAAGGATATCAGAGGGCAAATTACTAAAAGAGAGGATGTACAGTAATGGAGAGAAGTTTAAGGCAATTCGAGGCAAAGGGATATCAAGGGTAAATACTAAAGAGAGGATGTACAGTAAATGGGAATATGGAGAGAATGTTAACAGAATGGTAATACGAGCAAAGGGATATCAGAGGTTAAATTACTAAAGAGAGGATGTACAGTAAATGGGATAATGGAGAGAATGTTAACAGAATGGTATACGAGGCAAAGGGATATCAGAGGGCAAATTACTAAAGAGAGGATGTACAGTAAATGGGAGAGAATGTTCAGGCAATTCGAGGCAAAGGGATACAGAGGTAAATTACTAAAGAGAGATGTACAGTAAATGGGAATAATGGAGAGAATGTTAACAGAATGGTAATACGAGGCAAAGGGATATCAGAGGGTAAATTACTAAAGAGAGCATGTACAGTAAATGGGAATAATGGAGAGAATGTTAACAGAATGGTAATACGAGGCAAAGGGATATCAGAGGGTAAATTACTAAAGAGAGTATGTACAGTAAACGGGAATAATGGAGAGAATGTTAACAAAATGGTAATAGGAGGCAAAGGGACATCAGAGGGTAAATTACTAAAGAGATGAGAACAAATCTCCAGTCAACATTGTCCAAATACAGAGCACATTCACAAACATACACCAACTGTGTATCACCTCTCCCTTTGCTGTTGCCATTGGTGATTTATGAAATAACCTGTGGGTACTAGGGGTCAGCTCCCAGCTAAGTGTCGGTGTACAGGCACATGCTCTGTAGCGCTAAACAGATCAAGTGTCAGCTTTGCTTCCTAGAAGCTGACAGCCAATCACTTACAGCACAGAGATCCTCCCTCTCCCTGACACAGAACAGGGATTTCAGTTTTTTGTTTTCAAAAACATTCAATGCTCCTGTCCTAACAATGATATAATCCTACTTTACATACACAGGAAAAGTAACCTTTGCAGTGTATTTCATAGATAGCATGGGTGTAAGAAACCGATACTAAAATAAAAAAAAAAATAAAAGTAGTCTGGTAAATAGAACCTGCAACTTGTCCATTTACTCTGTCTTGCTAAAAGCAGAGCTCTTACCTCTAGGATAATAGAGATACTATACAGATCACTGGTATGTGTAGAATCTTTTACTAGGAACATAATGGAAAAAAAATAAAGTTAAGTCAGGAGATTCAAACTTGTGATCTTCAGACTGTGTGTTTTTTAACTGGTGTCTTACCAGGCGAGCCACCAGTGAATAAGCTCAGAGCGATAGAACATTGAAGTTTAATCTTTTGCTTGGAAGATAAAGAAACAAATAAAAAAGCCTGGGGTATTGAACTTGTGAGCTTCTGAACTGTGTGTTTTTAAAACCTGGTGCCTTACTCGGTGCCCCAACACTGAACAAGCTAAGAATCCAGCTACATTTGGAAGCTTAATTTTTTTTTAATCTAGAAAAAGAATTTAAAAAAAAAAAAGGAATATGGAATCCCTGATAAGACTTTGAAAGTTGCTTGTTACCCAGCAGTTTATTTACCAGCAACTCAAACTAACTGATAAATAAATTACAGGGTACAATCAGCTTTCAAAGTCTTATCAGGATTCCATATTGGTGTGTAGACATCTGTATAGAAAATACTCTGTATATAGAGACGTGAATACTGGGTCAGTTACAGAATCTATTACTTATCAGGGATTCCATATCGGTGTATAGACATCTGTAATGAAAAACTCTGTACATAGAGACGGTGAATACTGGGTCGTTACAGAATCTATTACTTATCCGGATTCATATCGGTGAATAGACATCTGTATAGAAAATACTCTGTACATAGAGAGGTGAATACTGGGTCAGTTACAGAATCTATTACTTATCAGGGATTATATCGGTGTAATAACATCTGTATAGAAATACTCTGTACATAGAGACGGTGAATACTGGGTCAGTTACAGAATCTATTACTTATCAGGGATTCCATATCGGTGAATAGACATCTGTATAGAAAATACTCTGTACATAGAGACGGTAAATACTGGGGTCAGTTACAGAATCTATTACTTATCAGGGATTCCATATCGGTGAATAGACATCTGTATAGAAAATACTCTGTACATAGAGACGGTGAATACTGGGTCAGTTACAGAATCTATTACTTATCAGGATTCCATATCGGTATATAGACTCTGTATAGAAAATACTCTGTACTAGAGACAGTGAATACTGGGGTCAGTTACAGAATCTATTACTTATCAGGGATTCCATATCGGTGAATAGACATCTGTATAGAAAATACTCTGTACATAGAGACATGAATACTGGGTCAGTTACAGAATCTATTACTTATCAGGGATTCCATATGGTGTTAGACATCTGTATAGAAAATACCTCTGTACATAGAGACGGTAATACTAGGTCAGTTACAGAATCTATTACTTATCAGGGATTCCATATTGTGGTATACATCTGTATAGAAAATACTCTGTACATAGAGACGGTGAATACTGGGGTCAGTTTACAGAATCTATTACTTATCAGGGATTCCATATGGTTTATAGACATCTGTATAGAAATACTCTGACATATGAGTGAATACTGGGGTCGTTACGAATCTATTACTTATCAGGGATTCCATATCGGTGTATAACATCTGTATAGAAAATACTCTGTACATAGAGACAGTGAATACTGGGTCAGTTACAGAATCTATTACTTATCAGGGATTCATATTGGTTATAGACATCTGTATAGAAAATACTCTGTACATAGAGCAGTGAATACTGGGTCAGTTACAGAAACTTACCTTATTTAACCCATTTCTGTTTAACATTCTCTCCATTATTCCCATTTACTGTACATTAGCTCTCTTTAGTAATTTACCTCCTGATATCCCTTTGCCTCGTATTAACCTTCTGTTAACATTCTCTCCCATTATTCAATTTACTGTACAGCCTCCTCTCTTTAGTAATTTACCCTCTGATATCCCTTTGCCCTCGAATTCGCCTGTTAAACATTCTCTCCCCCATTTACTGTACATCCTCTCTTTAGGATTATTGGCCCTCTGATATCCTTTGCCTCTTAAATACCATTCTGTTAACATTCTCTCTCCATTATTCCCATTTACTGTACACATCTTCTCTTATAGTAATTTAACCTCTCTGATATCCCTTTGCCTCGTATTACCATTCTGTTAACATTCTCTCACACATATTCCCATTTTGATTCATTCTGTCATCTCCTCTCTTTATAAATTTTACCTCTGTATCCCTTGTGCCTCGAATTGCCTGTTAACATTCTCTCTCCCATTTACTGTACATCATCCTCCTTTGAGTATTGGCCTCCTGATATCCTTTGCCTCGTATTACCATTCTGTTAACATTCTCTGCTCCTATTTTCCCATTTACTGTACATCCTCTCATTGTAATTTAAGCTCTGATATCCCTTTGCCTCGTATTACCATTCTGTTAACATTCTCTCCATTATCCCCCATTTACTGTACATCCATCTTCATTAGTAATTTTAACCTCTGATATCCCTTTGCCTATCTTGCCTCATATTCCTACCATTCTGTTATCATTCTCTCCATTATTC
The DNA here is from genome assembly GCA_019447015.1 of Hymenochirus boettgeri. Classification (NCBI taxonomy): domain Eukaryota; kingdom Metazoa; phylum Chordata; class Amphibia; order Anura; family Pipidae; genus Hymenochirus; species Hymenochirus boettgeri. Next base: position 126,867 of record JAACNH010000060.1, read on the forward strand.
CCATTTACTGTACACATCCTCCATAAGTAATTTGCCCTCTGATATCCCTTTGCCCTCTTATTACCCATTCTGTTAACATACTCTCCATTATCTCCCATTTATACTGTACAATCCTCTCTTTAGTAATTACCCTCTGATATCCCTTGTCCTCTGTATTACCATTCTGTTAACATTTCTCATCCTCCATTATTCCCATACGTACTCCTCTCTTTAGTAATTACCCTCTGATATCCCTTTGGCCTTGAATTGCCTGTTAACATTCTCATACCCATTTTCATTACTCTACTTATCTCGTCTTTAAGTAGTTTGCCCTCTTATTTTCCTTTGCCTCTTATTACCATTCTTTGTTAACATTCTCTCACCATTATTCCCATTACTGTACATCCCCTCATTAGTAAATTAACCTCTGATATCCCTTTGCCTCGATTACCATTCTGTTAACATTCTCTCCATTATTCCCATTTATTACTGTACATCCCTCTCATTAGTATTTGCCCTCTGATTTCCCTTTTGCCTCGATTAACCATTCTGTAAACATTCTCTCCATTATTCACATTTAGATGTACATCCTCATCTTTAGTAATTTACCCTCGGATATCCCTTTTGCCTCGTATACCATTCTGTTAACATTCTCCTCCTTTATTCCCATTTACTGCTTACATCCTCTCTCTCTTCTAAATTTGCCCTCTTGATATCCCTTTGCCTCGTAATTGACATTCTGTTTACATTCTAGCTGCTCCTGTTCCTTTTTCCATTTCCCCAATATTGCTTTCAAACCATATGTCTGATATTTGATTCTGTATTAGTCACACACACCATACAATCCAAGTGTAAAAATCTTACACAGCTTTAACATAGCCTGTCTAGGAAAGAGGTCCATCATACGTATACACTCGGATGAGATTGTACAATCTAAATCCAAGATGAATGGTCAGTGGTGTTGTGTGATTTCTATCACACACTCCATTGATTTTTTGTTCTCTCCCACCTTCCGCTCTGTTTCCTGCCCCCCCCCCTCCCCTCCCCCCCCCCTCCTCCCCTTCCCTTCCTCCCCCGCTCCTCCTTCCTGCTCTGCCCCCCGCCCATATCTGAACTTCCAATTGTCTGTTTTCTCCCCCTCCCCCCTTCCTTTTTCTTTTTTTTGTCCTCTCTCCCCAGGCCTGAACCGTCCCTTCCTACATTCACACTGTCTTGGACCTCCTGTGATCTCTGCTGGCTGCTTTTCTCGCTCCATCCCCTTCTGATCCTGATTCATGGGTTCAGATCAAGCTGAACATAAGACAGAGTTTAACTCCCAACCTGAGGTCTATTAGGGTCATCAGGCAGCACTATGTATGCGTATCGTTACGGTGGTGGTGTCAGTGGGATTGGTGGTTGGGCGGCCCTGCCTTGTATATCCGGTTTGGGTGGAATCCCGTTTCACTAAAAGTAGCCACTGGATTGTGGAATTAAAATTTTTAATTCTGTGGAATTTTTTGTTGTTGTCCTTTATTTTATTGAAATTTTATAATAATTTTAACTCCAAATATATATTTATGATGCATTTCTATAAGTGGAGTGAACGCTTACCCAACTATAGAACAGTAGTAACAATAATATATGAAATAAAGTAAATATGAAGTGGCTCGCACCAACAGCGCAAGCTTAGTGTGCCCGCCCAGATCAAGAGTCGAGTCAGCTCCAAGCAATTATCAGCCCATCCAAAATTCAGGCTGTCTTTGGTTCGTTCACATAGTATTCTTCTTCTTCTTGTTCTGACTTGAAGACCAAAGCCCGAGAGGCGAGCCCCCATCGCTCTAATAGTTTGTTGAATCTATCCCCGAGGGGGTCATTCTGATGTTCCAATATCCCAGATTTTTGTCCATTTTTCATATTGTTAGAAACTGTAATGGCTAAATATCATTATCCCTGAATCCCCACCAACCTTTAGCTATCGCTTTGGCTTTGTTAATGCTTCTTCGCTTTCCAGGATGCTGCTAGTGTACTTCCTCTTGCCGCTGACAAATGTGCATTATTAAATAATTAGCATTTTTATTTAATCTTGGCTTGGGGATTGAAGAGGGCAGCGTATGGGTTTAATTTAATGGGTCTGGCCAGATGGGTTTGTACCACTTCATTGCAGATTCCCCACCAAAGCCTCTATCTCTGGGCAGACCACCAACTGTATTGATCGCTGTAACCCACATCCTCTGAAACATATATTCGGTGTACGGTTCATTTTGTGTAAGAAGGCCGCGGTGGTAATACCAGTCATTTAGGATTTATAGATTCTCTCTCTAATTAAGATTGAGGAGCATGTAGCTGAGTATTTAAATATTGATGCCCACTGGTGTCTCCATTGTTTGATTTATTCTTGTTTCCCATTTGGATGTGGTGGAATTTGATAGTTTCTTCTCATGACAGATAAGGGGATACAGGAAAGAGACTGTTTTGGTGGAGGAGCATAATTGGAAGTAAAGTATTTCGAATTGTGTTGGGTGGAGGTTTTTACATCTATTAGTACAGATCTTGAATAATGGAGAACCATTAAACTGGGGTAGTTTGAATTTAGAGGAGGCTCACCCCATGGGATTAGGGTTCCTGGGGGATTACAAATGTCACCTAATTTTATTGATTCCTTGTCTTGCCAGAATTTGCTTTCTAAAGTGTCATATCCCAAGTAAAGTGAGGGGTTTTGAAAAGAGGAATCTATGGCAGGGATTGTGGTCAGGTAATATAGTTTTGTTGCAATCGATCCCATATAGATAAGGAGGATTGAATGGTAGTGTATTGAGGTCCTGAGTATTTTGGACGGTCACTGAGTGGGACCCATAAGATGAATGTAGAATGTAATGGTTCTGCAGTTGGATTTCTAGGTCGACCCATCCTGTTCTGCCTGGGCCCCACATCCATTGTGTAATTTTTTGAGATTCTGCGGCCTGGTAGTACATGTCATAGTAATGGGCCTGCAAAGCTGTCCTTATCATATGTCGGGATAGGGTGGTGGTATTTGTATGTTGGCCTACCACCACTCCAGATAAAACTAATAATTGCCTTTGTAGTTTTTTCGGAGGTCTGCTTTTTTAAGAGTTTATGGGGAGGCTCTGAATAGATAAACATCGAGATTCATAAAAGTTCTTTTCGTTAAAATTGTGCTAATTGGCCCAACCAATCAGATGTTAGCTTACAAATGGTAAAAAAAACATCTGATTGGTTGGGGCAAATTTAGCCCCATTTTTTACGATAAGAACTTTTATTACATCTCCCCTATAATATTTAGGTAATATAGTCCATTTTTATTGCCCACCACCCTCCCTATTAAGTGACAAAGAATTAATAGGTCATGTTTTAGAAGATGGATTAATGTAATTATGGTAAGAGGTATAGTTGTGGGATATAAGGTAGCACCTTGTTAACTAAGAAATATACCTAGATACTTTATTGATTCAATTGACCATTTAAAGAGAAAGGAGTTCTGAAGTGTTTGTTGTAGGGTGGGGAAATTCCTATCCCGTATGCTTTGGAGTTTGCTATGTTTACCTTAAATCCTGGATACAGTTGCAAATGTTCTAGGAGGTGGTATTCCGAAGGAAGTGAGATAAGGGGTTGTGTAAAGGAATAGAGTGTGTCATCCAGCGAATAAGGAAAGCTTGGGTTCCCATTGAGACCACCTTTACACAGTGGATATCTGGTTATTATTTATGCTTCTGCCATAGGCTCCATACATAGAGCAAATACTAGCAGTGAATGGGGGCAAGCCTTGTCTTGTTTCCTTGGCAATGTTTAGATGTATTTGGAAGGATATCCCACGTTTCTTACTTTGCTTTTGGTTTATCGTAGAGGCAAAGGATTGCTTTTTATGGCTCTGTGGGAAGCTGAATTTAGTCAGTACTAGGTTCAAGTAGGTCCAGTCGACCCTGTTGAAGGCTTTCTCCACATCCATCGCTAAAAGCATTGCTGGGTCCCCTTTTGTACTGGGCCACCTGGAGCACCACCATTGCCTTTCTTATTCTGTCAGTAGACTGACATCCTGGGACAAAACCTGTCTGGTCATTGTGTATTAGTGAAGGAAGGGTTAGTTTAAGTCTATTGCTAATAATTTCGCATATTCTTGAGCTTGACATTGATTAACAATATAGGGCGATATTTGTTGTTGAGTGGTGTCTCTGTCGTTTTTGGGATAAAACCATTATGTTGACTTCCAACATTTCAGGAAGGAAGCGTCTGTCCTTTTTAGAGTCTTATTGCATAGTTTTTGGGAGATGGCTTGTTATAATATCTGAGAATTTTCTGTAATATGTGCTGTGAAGCCATCCGGACCTGGGGATTTTCTGGTTTTTGATTCTTTTATAATTCTTTCGCTGTAATGGGGATGGCATGGCTGAGTATTGTTCCTGTGAGAGTTTGGGGAGGTTTATTTTTTGTAGGATTTGTTGATTCCGAGTGGATAATTGTGTTCCACCATATAATTGTTGGTAATCCATCCGCAAAGTATTGGCTATCCGTTGGGGGTCATAATGTAGTTTTCCCTGGTTATCACGAATTGGGTGGTAAGTGTTTGCTGGTCCTCTGTTTTGCTTAAGTTTGTTGGCAGCATTGTGTCTGGCTTATTACTGTTCACAGTAAAGCGTTGATTTGTAAGGCGCTTGCCTTTCTCTGCTCGTCCATTCATTCTTTTGATAGCTTTCATTCACGCCTTCACGCTGCAGCGTTTTCTGACCAATGTTTGCCTAGGCTAGATCGCTGTTTTTTGTATAGCGTTCATTAGTGCTGTTTTCTGTTTATTCCTTTGTTTTTATAGTGTGCTGCCCTCTGTATTAGTTTACCTCTAATCACCGTCTTGTGTGCTGCCCAATAATCGGGGGGAATGTCCAGGGTGGCATTCATTTTGAAGTATTCCTTAATTCTTTTTGGAGCTGGTAGATATCGTGATCCTGGGGAGTAATGATCTGTTAGGAGTCGCCAAGATGGATGAGGCTTTGCATTAATTAGTCTTGAAGCGTGAGATGTAGATAAGCGTGGTCTGTTCAGGATATTTCTGAGATTTGTTCTGTCAGGATGTGAGGAGCAGTTGTGGGGCTAAGAATGCATAATCCAGTCTTGTGTATAGTGATGTACTGGTGAGTAAAAGGTGAATTCACAGTCTTTAGGGGTAGATTCTCCATGAGTCACTACTCGTTGCCTTAAAGGAGGTGAGGTTTTCCTTGATGGGGGGTGGCTAGACCTCCCGGGAGAGAGACATGTCTAATGGTGGGGTGAAATGCAATGATAAAATCCTCTGATTATCAAACTCCCTGTGCTTTTATTGTAGGATCTGGTTCTTGAGATGTTGTAAGAAGATTATTTGGGGGGGTGTGGGAGCGTAGACATTGACTAGTGGGATTTTGTTGCTTGTACTGATCCCTTTAATATTATATATCTAAACCCTATTGGTCTCTGGTACATAAGTCTTCAGGAGCCTATTTTGTCTGTTCAAGTATTGCTCCAACCCCTGCCTTTTTATAGGAAGATGAAGCAAATATTGTGTTTTCAATCCTTTGACATCATGATAATTATATATGGATAATGTACCCCCTACTGTAAATTATAAGGATATTTAAGTCACCGAGGAGTTCCGTGACCATATAAAAGCACGAGGCCGCAGGCCGAGTCACTTTTATATAGGACACGGAACTCCGAGGTGTCCTTCTAATAACCTTATATTTACAGTAGGGGGTACATTATCCATTATATTCACACCCCTTTCAAATTTTTTTTTGTCAGATATTCCCTCTGTCCACCACAACCCTCTATGTTAACACACAACACTGTGCCCCCCCCTTCTTAGATTCCACACACACCTCCCCTTTTCCTACAGTAAACACTAACACAATTCCCTAACCCCCCCCCCCCCCCCCCCAAGCATACCATGCCTTAAAACTCTGCTTTAAAACTATAAACTGAACTTGGTTCCCCCTCCTCAACCCCCATTTACCTTCATGCATAGAAGTCAGACCAGGAAGCAGCAACGCGATGTCCATTCCCTCCCCCGCGTCAGGAAGATTACAGCCCTGCACTAATTAAATATTCACTTCGCTCTCCGCCCCCTCTGCTTCCGCAAAGAATATCCTGGGGAGGATGAGTCGGCACATCGGGCTAAGAATCGGACTACACAGTGAATGAACCTGCATACTACAAGGGTGAACCACTTCCTTGTTAAATCGGCGCTCTACTACGCAGTAGCGCGCCGATTATAGCAATATTATTTACAGTTGGGTCCCATAGGATTAATGGAGGGGTGGGTTTATGTAGATTATTAGACCGTGATGTTTTGTGGGGTTTGGAATGCTGGTGTGTGCGAGTGTTTACTTACAAGAAATCTCCTGGACTGTTTTCTGGAGTACAGTTGGATGCTGAGTGTGGCTCCCTGGACTCTCTTTCCTCCTGGCGCAACTGAAACATAAAAAATAATTCCCACCTTTGTGGGCTTTCTCTCCCCTCCTCTGGAGAGCTGTCATCCCGTCGGGAACGAGTTCCTCTCCTTGTCCTCAGACCCGTTGTGGCATAAAGAGAGAAAGTTGCAGCGGTACCGGTCTTGGATTTTTTATTAATTTTGTTCAGGGGAGTCAAAACCAGGGGGTTCAGGCTTGGGAGTGATTAAGGATAATTTTTCGATCTGTGTGTATAGGGTGTCTAGTCCTGGCGTTGTGGTATTGCCTCGGTGGGTGCGCCCGTGGCCACTCGCTGTCCAGTAATTGGTCAGTTCTGCCGTTAGTCCCCATGTTTTGGCTGTTTTTTGGGGGCCTGGCGCTTTAGTCCCTCTGTTTGTCTTGAGGCCACCGTTGGACCGTTTCAGCTTCACCGGACTTATGGTTCAGTCGGTTAGTGGGAGCTCAACCTCAGCGCGTGGACAGTCAGCCCTAGTTCTGGGCAAATTAACACATTTGCAATGTAGTTGGTCTATCTCCAGCATCTGGTCCGACTACTCTGGGTTTAAAGGGACAAAATAAAATCAATTTATTTAACTCTTCAGAGAAATGATTTCAATCAACTTCACCTTGGGAAAGTTAAAAGAGAAGTTAAATGGAAACCTTATTATTTAAATTCTTTATGTATATTACCTATGTGTTCCATGTAGTGTCTTTGTTTTTAATATGAATTTTACACCTGTGTTTTGCTGTGTTCAGAAGCGAGTTTCCCTTCAGTTCTGTACTGATCCTTCTTCCAGGATTCATCCCTTCTCTGAAATGTTCCTACAGCAACTGAATCACTGAAGACTATAGTGGGAATAATTCCCTTTCACCTGAAAGCTTATGTATTTGGCCAAACTTTGCCCTTTGTGTGCTGTCTGCTGCCATAATCTCTTCAAAATAATATACTTTAGGTTTTCCTTTAAGAGGAAAAAATGTATTAAAACAATTCATTAGTGCTGCCTTGTTAAATGTATTTAATAGCAAGAATCCATTTTAAAGGCATGTCCACCCCCAAACTAAATGAACCCACATACTAGCCACCTGTGTAGTCGCTCAAAACCTTACATCTCTGCTTCTTATGGTTCTCCCCTGCAGTGCCAGTTCAAAGTAAAAAAAACTGAGTGTAGTTCAGCAAAACGGTCTGACTCCTGTCCTGCCTCCGGGAGGTAGTGTGACATACGCAGTGGAGCCACCACCCCCCCTCCTTCGGATCCCTTCTGTCTGCTTCATCCATCCCCTAGCATAAAAAACTTTTAACTAGTTAATTTAGCAAGAAAAGCCACAAAAGTTCTTTAGACCTCGTCCCCCTGGTTGCTCTCTGAATAGCCGGAAGCTGTGTCTGTGATTGGCTGCCGGCTAGCCAATCACAGATGTGGCTGCAGTTCCTGCCCCTCTCTGCTGTTATGGCAAGCAGAGAGCCAGGAACAGCATCAGGGATCGAAGGCCTGCAAAAGTAACTCGTGGGTTTGGGGTGGATAAGGTGGGATGCATGTGTCTTAAAATGTTTAATTTAGGTGGAGATACCCTTTAAAGTGTTAACATGATAGTCTATCACACACTGCATACATGTTAATATGTTTTTTCTACATCAGCTTCAACCGTTTATTTGAAGAACCTGAAACATTATACCACAGGTGGTCACCCACCTACAACATTCATGAGGACGGAGATTATGTAACTCAGTATAATGATTTTTTACTACTCTATTTTGTATTTTTTTGTTTTGAAGAGAGATTTATGCCACATTCACACCATGGGCCCCATTAACGGAGCAGTTAATTAAATATGACTCCTATCTTGATGTAGTAACTTTGTTGACTCACTAAAGGTTTGTTATTTACACAAACATCTTCAATTTGTACATACAATATAATATTTCCTACTGGAGGATAGAGCTGGAATGAAATAATGTAGACAATCCGTTACCCTTTAAATGGGGCAATCAGGGAAATCAATAAAGTACTTATCATTTAAATGGTGCTATTTTTGCCCCAACCAATCAATGTAGCTTTCAAATGTTAAATAAGATCTGATTGGTTGGGGCAAATTAGCACCATTTTAAACGATAAGAACTTTTATTGAATCTCCCTGAATGTGTTTTCCTTTTGCCTATAAACTGCCTGATATGACCTGACGAGTCTATTGAACTAGCACCCTATTCTATCGAAGTTGTACGAAGGTGATTTTGGGTCTCGTATTAATCACAGGTGAGTGGACTCTCTCCCAGCAGTGGGCGCGGACACCTCAAAGATTCCCCTCAAAAACCAGCTAGATTTATTGTTGACCACCACATCACACAAACACAACGTTTTAAGGATTTTACTCTAGGTTGAAGGGGGAGCGGAGATGATCTGATGGTGGGGGGGTGGGGGGTGAGGGGTGCAGAGGGAGTGACGGCGTGGGTGATGTCAGGCAGCTTGGATTTACAGTGAGATCCTCCTGGTCTTAAAAGAAGGTTGGAGAAAGGTATTTATCTTAAAATTGGTTGAACGGATTTTTTTTTATAGGAAAATGGGCAATAACATTATTTAAATTATGGTTTTGGGGGTGGACATTCCCTTTAATAACTTGCACTTTCTTTTTTTAAACTAGAACACACAGTATCAATACTCTGTATGTACAAAAACATGGTTATTACTGCAAGTTCATTACATATCCCCCTTTTTGTCACATTCCTTATATTTTAGGAGTTACCTGTTTATATTATCCTTCTGTGAATAGTTATTTAAGTATTTTGAGGTTGAATAAAGACAATTGTATGAAGGGGAAAAATTCCTTCCTGACTCCAAGTGGCAATCGGAAATTTCCCCTGGATCAGCTCTACTTTAATGTAGTCAATACCAGTAACTTGTGTACACTTCCTTGTTTGCAGAACTCATCCAGCTTTTTATTAAACTGACCAATGAACCTGCCATTACACGTCCACTGGAAGACAGTCCATAGCTTTAACCGTTCTACAGTGACAACCCTTTCCAACTCTACTACTTTATGTATCAATACCAGTAACTGTAACATTCCTTGTTGTAGAAACTCTCTCATCCAGCTTTTATTAACTGACCAATGACCTGCAAAACAATGTCCACTGAAGAACAGTTCCATAGCTTTACCTTCTCACAGTGACAAACCCTTTCCCAACTCTACTTTATGTATCAATACCAGTACTTGTAACATTCCTTGTTTGTAGAAACTCATCCACTTTTTTATTAACTGACCATAACCTGCCATAACAACGTCTACTGGAAAGACGTTCCATAGATTTAAAGTTCTCAACTGACAAACCCTTTCCCAACTCTACTTTATGTATCAATACTAGTACTTGTAACATTCCTTGTTTGTAGAAACTCATCCACTTTTTTATTAACTGACCAATGAAACCTGCCATAACACATCCACTGGAAGACAGTTCCATAGCTTTACCGTTCTCACAGTGACAACACCCTTTCCCAACTCTACTTTATGTATCAATCCAATTAACTTGTAACATTCCTTGTTTGTAGAAACCCATCCAGCTTTTTATTAAACTGACCAATGAACCTGCATAACAATGTCCACTGGAAGACAGTTCCATAGCTTTACATTCTCACACCGTGACAACCCTTTCCCAACTCTACTTTATGTATCAACACCAGTAACTTGTAACATTTCTTGTTTTGTAGAAGAAACTCATCCAGCTTTATAACACTGACCATGAACCTGCCATAACAACTCCCACTGGAAGACAGTTCCATAGCTTAATTACCGTTCTCACACAGTGCAAACCTTCCCACTCTACTTATGTATCAATCCATAACTTGTAACCTTCCTTGTTTGTAGAAACCCATCCAGCTTTTTATTAAACTGACCAATAACCTGCCATAACAACGCCACTGGAAGACAGTTTTTCCATATGCCTTATACCGTTCTCCACAGTGCACAACCCTTTCCCAACTCCTACTTTCATGTACTCAATACCCGTAACTTGTACATTCCTGTTTGTAGAAACTCATCCGCTTTTTTATTAAACTGACCCATGAACACTTGCCATAACACGTCATGGAAGACAGTTCACCATAGCTTTACCGTTCTCACAGGGGAAAACCCTTTCCCACTCTCTTTATGTATCAAGTCGGCAGTCGAACTTGTAACATTCCTTGTTTGTAAGAAACTCATCCAGCTTTTTTATAAACTGACCAATGAACCTGCCATAACAACTCCACTGGAAGACAGTTCCATAGCTTTAACCTTCTCACACGTGACACAACATCTTTCCCCACTCTACTTTAATGTATCAATACAGTACTTGTAACTTCCTTGTTTTAGAACTCATCCAGCTTTTTTATAACTGACTGCCCAAGAACCTGCCTAAACACGTCACTGGAAGACCGTTCCATAGCTTTACACCGTTCCAACAGTGAAAACCCTTTCCCAACTCTAACTTTATGTATCATACCAGTAACTTTGTAACAATTCCTTGTTTGTAGAACTCCATCCAGCCTTTTTATTAAACTGACCAATGAACCTGCCTATACACGTCCCACTGGGACAGTTCCATAGCTTTACTCCGCTCTCCACAGTGACAAACCCTTTCCCAACTCTACTTTATTTATCAATAAACCGTAACTGTAACTTCCCTTTTGTAAGAAACTCATCCTCTTTTTTTAACACTGACCAATGACGCCATACCAACGTCCACTGGAAGACAGTTCCATACTTTAAACTGTTCTCACATGTACAACCCTTTCCCAACTCTACTTTATGTTATCAATACCATAACTTTGAACATTCTTTTTGTCAGTAAACTCATCCCACTTTTTTGAAACTGACCACGGAAACCTGCCATAACCACGCCCACCTGGGAAGACCTTCCATAGCTTGTACCGTTCTCCACACCATGAAAACCCTTTCCCAACTGAAGCCAACTTTTTTTCTTCTAGTCTCTAAGGATTCCCACGTGTCCTCTGACATGTTCTACGCTTGGTGAACAATGCCCCAGATAGTTTATTGTACTGGCCGGTTATGTTTTATACACATGAATCATATCCCACTCAAGCAGCCTTTTCTCTAGCATAAATACTATTAATGCTATTAATGATTAGGGGATATTAATATTTCCCACTCACGCCAAACATTTCATAGATACTTCCATGTATTCAAGGTTTTGAAGATTCAATATATGCCCGGCAATTCATTCTATACTGTCCTTTTACATCTTAGTAATCATAAGATCCCAATGTTCAGAAACCTGTTACCTGGCTATCAGAAAGACAAATAACACCAGGAACCAGCCTTGCTGTTACGAGCTGCGTCCTGTGTTCAGAAGAGAGATCTCCATAAAACTGGTATTTAGAAACCATCTTAACTTACTCTGAAGATTATTCTACTTACATTGTGTGTTGACTTCCGAAGTTTTACAACATAGCAGCCTATGTGGGTCAGCATTGTCCTTGCTTTATCAGATTGACATTGAATGAACCCCCCTGCTAACTCCAGCCGCACCGGCAAATATCGGATAACCAATGTTGGCTTTTCTGCTTCTGTTTTCTTTTTTTCCCTTCAGGTTGTGTTTTTTTCATGTTAGTTGTCAACTCAAATACATGGTTCTTCTAAATGTAGGTACTATGTTGACATGCTTGTTGGCCTGTCTTGCTTACTCTTTATCTTTGTAATGTTGTTTGTAATTTAATATCCAAATGTCTTCTCTTTGTAATGTTTTGGAATGTGTAACTATTTCCCCCGCTCTATATGCTATGGGTTTTTAAAGATATTTGAAGGTATAAGTCCTCGTGTGCTCACTCACATATAAAAGAACTATACCAATAGGATGATGGACGAGAAACAATAAAAAAAAAACCGACAAAACTAACAACAGCATGTGAAGTGCAGATTCAAAAATAAAAGATTCCGCATAACTCCTGTAAATCGCAACACATGGCAGTATATGAAATGTACTTGCTTCCTTTTATTCCCACATTTTTTATTTCCTGTTCCATACATTTTCAAGCTAGACATGAAAGAACTGTTGTACTATAGAAAAATTTGTATTCTTCTAGCTAAGACATATTTTTCGAGTTTATCGTGATAGTTATACTGGCTTTTTTCCCAGTCTGAGATTGTATAATCGACATCCGAACTGCCACTATTCTGTAAAGAATTGCACCTGATGTGAGCCTAAACTCTCTAATGGGTAGCCATAATTGCCTAGATCCCCGGTTGTACGATTCCGATTTGTACGAATTGTCGATCGTGTACGGACGTCATTAAAAAACGTTCAATGATCTTCCAATAAATTTCTCTATCGGGCCATTGAAATTTTTTTGTCCGACCGGCATCCGATCGTACCATGGGTTGGTATTGTATCAAAACACACCTCTTAATTGAGACAGACTTTTTACACAACCTACTGTAGGTGAACTTGTCAGGTATCTGCCTGTAACACCACTGCTAATAACTGCCTATTTTTCCTCCCAGTTTATAACATGCTTTGTATTAGATATTTTACATATTCCTTTCTGTTAAGGCATTTTCTTCCTTTCTCCCCCTGTTCAAGAGCTTTTTATGACCTTGATCTTGTGCAGAAAAAACAGGTGAATATACAGTCATCATTGGTTTTGATGTCACCTTTTTACAGCCTTGATTGAATCGCTGGAGGGGGGCAAGCCTTACTTGGGCCAGAATGTGGACAATAGTATAGTTTAATATCTGGTTTGTTAATCAGGTAAAAAAGTGTACATATATATCAGTTGGGTTTTGGGGCCAGGGCAACTGATAATTACTTTTTTTTTATGGGGAACATGCCCTTTAATGACACAATGACAAATACCTACACATTAGTAAGTTGAAAGGGACTTTTCAAAGGCAGAACAGATGAGTGTTTGTTTTAATCAACTTCTCACACACACCTGAAGTAACGTAATAGAGAAATACACGTTTAACAGAAGAAAGTATTGAACTGGGGCAGTCTACATCTTGGAAAAAGGAGGAACAACACAAAACACGTTATCTTTACTTTGGGGAAAGATCCCGTCATGATACAAAAGAAGGACATGTATTTGGGAACAGCTTGCAGTAAAAAAAAAACCAGTCTGGAAAAAACAATCAAAGTGACAAAACTTTAGTGGTGTAGGAGATTTTTCAGAAAGAGGACAAAATATCCTACTAATAAAGGGGAGAATAGGTAAAAAGAGGCATCTCATGAATTCATCTCCTGCACAATACGCAGCCCTCTTGGGTAAGTAGTTCATCCAAAAATGAAGGCTGAGAAAGCTGCGTTTATAACAGCAGAAAATGCTTAAAGGCATCTATGTGTGAAAAATAACTTTTTCTTCCCTTCTTTCTTCCATGTGTTCTATAATCCCACCCCCCAACCCCCACAGTGTCCTTTGACGTTCTGCAGTTCCCCTCTCTGTCATGAGATAACACACAATTCGAATAATATATGTGAATAACATTCCTCTACTCCTACTGTGTATGTCATCAAATCCCTGATTGAATGTGACTCCCTCGTTTCCTGCTTAAGTCCCTCCCTCCTCCTGCGTCTGTTTACGAAACAACCGATTAATACAACTTAGCAGGGGGAGATAGGTCTTTGATTGCAGATATAAGGGCTGCTCTAGGCCCCCCTTCTTGACTAGCTTCACTGTTGATGATGGGGTCAAAGAAAGTCATAGAGATAGTATTGCAGAGCAGTAAACTACTGTTCTCCTTCTCTTCTGTGTCTCCTGGGCAGCTTTGCTTCTATTGTCACTGGCATGGGTGTTTTTTCAGGCATTTGTGAACTTTAACATGGAGGGGTAACAAGCGAGGATGGGGTAACAGGGGAGTCTGCAGACAGATCTGACACATGGAAAACGATCACTGCAGAGGTAGAGAAAGCCCAGCCATAAAACCAATATACAAACTTTCTGCAAAATGGAGCATTTGTTTTTTTTTCATTATAGTATGCCTGTCACCAATGTCATTCGCTGGTCATGTGTTCTGGCAAAGTCAATTGGTAATCGCTGCCACCACTACGCATTTCTGGCAGCGCTCTTTTGACTCTCACGTGACTATGCCACCCCTGTCCTGGCAGCTAATGGTTAACAATTACCAACACCATTCACTCCAAGCACCTAACTGGTTAATTAGCATCAGTCCTTCACGCGTCACAAGTTATTAGCATTGTACACTACAAGCATTCCTCACTCAACAGTCCCACAAACACATAGTAAACTTATGAGAGGCTAGCTAGTTTTTTAGAGCATCAAAGACAAACTTTAAAATTTTATGATTTAATATTCTAAAATGTGGCAAATATTCATATAATACAAAAATAAAAGAAACATGTTGTTACAATAAAAATGATATACAATGATGTACACACAGTTTAGAGAAATAAAAAGGATACCAAATTTCAACAGACCCTAACTACCACTAGAATGTCCTGTTCCAGACGAGAAGAAACATATGATCCATCGCCATTTAGGCATGTCCCCTCATTATAACCAAAGGAAGGGGTACAGTGTTTTTTTAAGCCCATTCATTAACCATCCCCACTTGCTATGCATTAAGTGGGAGTGTTCCAGGAATGTCGATTTATGACTTGTGGACAATCATTATTCCCCCTCATTAGGCATTCTATATAACCTTTAGATATTACTTGTACGGGATAAGACCACATATTCCTTTCTTGTAGTAATAATGGACTCCTACAATACCGAATTGACCCTGTATAATACATATTTCTCCCAAGATATTTATAACTTGCCTTGGCAACGGGATAAGAAGCTCTCCATGTTGGGTATCATTTTAATTTTAATGGGCCTACCTTCCCTTCACAAATCATCACATCCCAAAACATAATAATTTATTTTACATGTATGTCCTTAAGGTGACCTCTATCTGTAAGAATTCCAGAGTAACATGGTTCGAATATTCCCCACATTGTCTAGAAGAAAAGATCCTGGCTCTATGCTTCACTAACCCTAATATCACCACTGGGTGACATATCACTTACAGTTTTTGGTGGGACCATCCCCCCTTGATCGTGATCCCATAATCGTGTACTCTCACGTTTCAGAGATTGGAAATACTTGTTTTTGACCATTGCACTGTGTAATTAAATGTAGACTGGGCAAACAGTCCTTAGCCCACACATTTTGGAGAAGACATTGTCAGAGTAAGAATGCTCACAGTTAGCAGCAGTAAAACAGTTTTCTTGGCCTTGCATTGTGCCTGGTAGGAGGCTGAGGTAGAAATGGGATAATCTACTCAACTAACTGTCCTTCGCTTGGCCTGTGTGTTCCAAGCACAGACCATCCAAATACCGTCATGCAAGTGTCCATCCGGTGTGTAACAGTGATTTTTGATATATAACCATTAAGATGATTTATTGAAAACCGAAAAAATTGATTTAGGGGCAGATATACATTTATTCAAGTTGTGGGAACCCCAAAGGTAAGGTGCGGTGAGCTGTACTTCAACATTAACAACCGTTGGTTTTAACTATACAAATTAGCTCAAAGAACTGGGGAAATCGGCTATACAGCTATCTAATTCTCCCCATTAGTGCTATAGAAATATCTAAGATAAATGAAGGAAGAATTTTTCTTTCGAGCTGACATATCAGGTGTTTTATCTTCACGACAGCAGTGAAAACCTGCAGTTAGAATGTGCAGACTGGAATGAGGCTGATAGTAACAGGACTCTTGTATTGCCAAGACAGAGGTTTCCTGTCCTTCACAAATACCTCAATTTCCATCATTTTCTCATTTTTCTCTCTTTCATTTTCCTTTATCAACAATAATATTGGGGATGTTTCAATTACATTCCACAAAACAACCATTGTGGAGAGCCAAAACAGTCCCCAGTTTTCCTCCTCGCTGGTCTCCATCAAGTTGAGACTTCCTCACTGTGTTCTCGTTCCCTCCGGTCGCCCTGTGGATATAACCTGCCTGTTTTACGTATAATCACTTTTGGAATCACTTCTCCAGTAGCTGTCTCTTTCTCTCCTGGCCAGACTATCATGTTTTACATTGCTTCAAGCCACCAGCCTGGGAGCTCATGGAGAAATGTATAGGGGGATCCAACGTGTCCATTCTGTAGTCCATTTGATCTGTTCATGTCCATTCAAATAATAATCTGTATGACTTGGTTGCCCTTTCTCCTCCCCTATCAGGATATGACATTCCACTCCCCTGGAACATCTCATTCAGTGCAAATGAGGGATCAGCTATTGCCTTTTACGTCAGTATGTGGTTATCTGTGGGCTTTCTGGCAGCGTTTAGTTTTGTTTTAGCATTTTTAGCTCGACCTTACCGACCGTTTTTAATATGAGCCCAAGTACATCACTTTCAGCATGCTGTCTTCTGCAGTGTTGGATCACAATGATCGCCGGCCTATCTGATCACAAGGAAAACACTTGTGTGGTGGAGATATTTGCCCATATTGACCTCAGTGCGACTATTGGTAAATTATATTTTGCCTCCAAATGTTACATCCATTTTATTTAGACCTGAATGACACAAATCCCATTTACTGGGACAATTAATCCTTTAGTTTTTTGTTTCTGTGTTTAGTACTACCTTACTATTAGTGAGTTCAGGGATTAGATACACATTACTTTCTTTTATATACAATGTAGTGTATCTGCCAAAATCTGTATCGCCATGGACTGTACAGGTCGTTAATTCTTTCTTAAACAATTTTTCAATAACGAGGTGATATTCAATAATTGAGTTCTCTTCTATTTTCTTTTTATTTGTGTACAACTGAACGACTGATAGATTACATTTAATATGCCATGGCTAGGGATATGGATACATAACTCTCGCTGGTGCATTGTTCACAAATACAATATATACTTGGAGTATAAACCTCGTTTTTTAAGGTTTTAAAATCCTAAAACCTGGGAATAGGTTTTATAGGCGCCTGGCATTCTCTCTTGTGGCTATAGCCAGTAAACAGAAGGTGCTCCTCACAAGTGCGTCTACCATGGACTCAAAAGCCTTACAGCACAAGATGTCGGTTGAGGGCACACTTATGAGTGTAAGCGTGTCAATGTTAGATTATGTAATAACCCATACCACCGTCTTTAGAATGTTGTATGTGAAATTTATGTGATTATACCTACCTTGACTTGAAACATCAATGTTGCCCCTCACCGGAATTTTGCTTGTGCTTAAAGAACCTGAGCTATCGGTTTTATACTACGGTGTCATGGCGCAAAAACGCATGAAGATCGTTATATCTATATCATCCGGTACCCTCACTGTGGAAACAATCGCAGTCCAGGAGAAGGCTTAACGTAAGGAGTCCAGAGAGAAAGTGAGACTGACAGCCACCGTAGCTTGTATAGTGGCATAGCGCGTGGGATGTGCTTAACTTACGGCCCGCACCTCTGCTTACGTCATCATCCTACCAGAATAGAGAAGGGAGGATCCTTCATGGAGCCAGACTGGATAGACAGGTCCAAAACTTCCAGCCCTCTGCTAGTAGGGCTGGGGGGGGGTGTGAGGGAGGGGAGCCTGTTATATTGATTCCAGTGTGTATGAATGTGAGGAATGCAAAAGTTTGCCAATGGAATAAAAGCTTGAAGTACAAAAGGTTTGAAGTTAGACTTCCATGACGGAGTTACTTGTACCTTGGTTGGAAGGTCTTTTCATTCCTGTGATCACAGGTAATGTATACTAAAACCCCTTTGTTTTAATTTGCCAGTGTGGCCTGAGGATATTATCATTATTATGATAGTATCCTTACAACCAGAAAACTACAGTATATGTATTTAATAACCAGTACATTTCTCAATATATATTGAATCCCTGTCTACACCCAGAACTGACACCAGCCAGAGAGAAGGTAAGAACCTTACCCCGGTTCTCGCTCGCCTCCCCCGGATGGCGTTATCTGACAGTCCCGACGGACCTTGTCTTCAGACCACGCGCCGGGGGAGCGAGCAGCACGTTACTTTCTCTTACCTTCTCTCCGGGTGGCTCCACTGGTGTGTTCTAATTGAAGACGGAAGGTAGGCACCGCTCTTTACCTCCCGTTCTCAATAGAACTAGATCCCACAAACTTCTAAAACGAGTGGGATACCCCTTAATACATATGCTGTGTTTTCTGTTGGTGGTCAGGGGTGGACTAATATAATATTGAGAATTACTGTATTAATACATTATACTGTAGTTTCTGGCTGGTACAAGGGATCGTATATACATATTGAGAAAATTACTGGTATTAAATACATATAACCTGTAGTTTCTGATGGTACATGGGTATCTATACTAATATTTGAGGAATTCAACTGGTATTAATACATATACGGTAGTTTCTGGTTTTTACCCATGATCTTATAATATTGAGAATTACTGGTATTGTCTGCAATATGCCTCATCCATCACACGTCTGTGGTACTTAGTCAGCATCATCTGAAGTATCACGGGTTCTTATCAACAGAGACAACGATGGGACTTGGTACTCGGAGCAATGAATTCTGTGCCGACTTCACATCCTTCCTCTGATCACAGATTTTGGTACACGGAATGTTTGATATTTGCCTACACCTGTCAATAATATCTTTTGGGGGTTCCTTCACTATCGGCCCAGCTAATGTTTGCAGTTTGGACCCAGTTGCGGCGAAGCACCTTAATCACCAGTACATCAGCACTCATCTTTTTCCCAGCATTTATCTTTGTAGCATTCTCCTCAGCCAAATGGTTAGGCCTTCTTTAGGCTTGTTCCTCGTAGCTGGGCACATACTGTAGTGATCTTGACATCCTACTCCGTCAGTGATCAACCCAACTGGATTTCAATTGGAAGTTGAGCCTTCTCTCCAAACATATAGGAAAAGGGAGAAACCTGGTGGAATCATGAGGGTGCATTTATCACCATTAACCATATGCAGACTACAGTGCGTACTACCAGTGATTTGCTTAGCTGAAGTGAGAGAGTAGCCAGCATAGTCTAGCAGAGTCCAGATAAAAGCTGCTCAGGAAGGGGTTTGAATGAGAGTTGATGTGTACATAAGAGTGCCCCAAAGAAGCATCTAGAGAGAGAAACTCCACACCGCCTCCATCCTAGTCAGCGATCTTACATCACGGACTGCTAGCTATATACTATAACACCTTGGAAGTGCTGCCATTGGTGTACCTTTTATTTTATTGTTGTACTTTTACTTAAGAAATCTTTCAAAAACCTTTGGGCCTTAACGCTTCTTTGTAACAGTGTAGCCAACACCCAGTTTTATCAGGCCCACACCACACCATGAAGACTTGACAAGGTTTGCGGGCCTTCTTCTTCCTGCTCCCTGGACAGACTTCCCAACTCTTGCTTTGAAATCTTAACTGATCATGGGGTAGTTACACTGATGGGCGCGATACACGTCTGCCTGAAAGAGGAAGCACTCCAGATGGCCTGGAGCAGTTATAATCAGGGCTGATTAATCTGTTTGGTGGAGGCCCATGATGAATACATAATGGCGAAGTCAATGTATACGGATGGCACCCCGCATCCCATTACCATGAGCTGGCTTCGCCATTTTTCATGAACTTTTTAAAGATATTTTTATTCACCAGCTTCCACAGAACATCCTTCCAACCATCGGTATATCAGAGCCAACATCCTCTTCTCCCTTTGTTTTTGAACTTTGAAACATGTGTTCCCCCTTACCCTTAGTGTTTATGGCAGGATCAACCCGACCCTCAAGGTCAAACTAGCAGATGATCCTAGGAGCTGACATGAGAAATGTCTATAATGCCCACGTGTCATCATACATGCTTCTCTGGATTGCTATAAAGTAAGGTGAAATATCCAGTTACTAGATGAACTTTTTAGCTAGAAAATGGGAGCCCATCAACTTTAGGTAGTAGCCGCCATGGTACTCGATGGCAAAGTATGTAGTGGGTTAATACACTCTCTACAGTCCATGCATATACATCAACTGGAGTATCAGAAGGCATGATGGTACTTATAATTTTTGATCAATTATGATATGATGCATAAAGGTACCTCATTATACAGTCACTATTGAAAGAGACATGGTACGGGACAGAGAACCACAGAATATTCCACCAACACTTTCTTTTCAGGCCCACGTTGGGCAACCAAATATCAATATAAGTCAATAGTAAAATGGGGGTACTCATATATTTGCTCCAGGGAACATGTCGCGTTTTTACAAATTCTATACACAAGACTCTTATTTTATCAGGAGTAGGTCCCTCGCATATGTTGAGGCAGGTGTTGCTGAAGCTACCACTCTAGTCAATGCAATAATGGGCGCCAGTTGGTTTATTGAACTTAACGTATCTTAATTTTATTTAACAGAACAATATAATAAGGCATTGTAATTAGCACATATAGGTACATAGCATGGCGCATAATCATCACATAAATACCTCACAAACCAATGGGATCAAGAAACAGTATAAATACACAATAGTCTGTTATCGTGCCATCCCCCAGCTCTCAGGTCACTGTAAGTGGGTATCTTCTCCCCCTATGTCCTGCCACTATCCCCTATTCTTGGTGGGTATACCCAGACTTCTAGTCCTAATCACATCTCCCTTGTTGGAGCTCAGGCTGCTCACTACTACCCTACTCCTACTATCACTCCTGGAGTGATCTATCACGAATCTAATATCACATTAATGGGTCTACCTGTTACAAGGTCCCAGCTCCTCAGAAGAGCCCCCCCCCCCCCCTGAGCACGTGGTCTGCTTCCTCCATTTTAATACTTTTGACCTCTATTGGCCAATCTGAACTGTCAGAACAAAAAGACTAAAGGGTAACTTGTTTATAGTTCCCTCATAATCTAATATGTACCAACATGGTTTTTATAGTAAATATTAATAGTTTGGAATAACCTTTCAGTGCCAGACAAACTTCCCACTTTTTGTTGCATCAGTGAATACCCACTGATCTGATGAGCACATCTTCTTGACCAAATGACCCACGGAAACACTGTACATCCAGTGTGCCTAAGGGGTGAAAACAACACCAACTCCAAAAAACCGAAGGGACACCACAGTACCCCCATCCTAAGACCGACCATCCACGTACTGGGTCAAAAATAGAAAAACAGGGTTTTATTCACGATCCTACCCCAATAATCCCACCTCTCATAATCTAATTAAAGGGTCCCAATGCGCAGTTAACCACCATACATACAAATCCCCTAAAAACACTCAGTTCTATGTCACATGGTCTGTGAGTCCCCGGCGCTCCATAAGATGAAAACTCAGCAGCCCCCTCGTCCATGTATAACAATTACCAGTCTATGGTTTGGGGGTTATTTATGGCGGTCCAGAAATCTAAGATCCCCATACTCGCGTAAATGTACAACTGCCTGAGCCGGTCATTAAAGGCTTAAAAAGTCAATACTGCGCCTTTATAGGATATGGCCCGTAGTTACAAAACACCAAAATTGGATTTGGGCCATTGGGAGTAGAATCAACAATAAGTTCCCAATCAGAATGTCCTTGCCAATCAGTATCAGGGATTCAGGGAGAGTTGGGGGTAAAATTACAATCATCCAAGGCATAGTACACTTCCACTTCCACCAATTAGTGATCGTTAAAAACCACCTACATTATGTTTTACGTCCAAAGGTCACTTTGATACCAAAAGATGGCAAATTAAAATGCCGTTAGGGCAGTAGAAACTCACTGTTAACTGCAAGCTTCTTTGTTGATCATTTGGGTCCAAGATTTTAAAGATTTACAAACCATTTGAACATACCAACACCTCCAGTTTTCACTTCTTGACTCCACTAACAAATTGGAAATATATCCCCATCGTTTGTGCGTCCACCAGATACAGGCCAATCATACATGTGTTTTGAATTTACTGGCACTGGGTTATCCAATGAACAAGTTTCACAATATTATGGAAAATGCAAACTGTCCCTCCGAAAATATTATGTTAAAGGAGAAGGTTTAAAATATAGTCCAACAATAAGATATCCACTATGCCCCTATAACGGATATTATGTTATGTTTCCATATTATGTATTATTTACAAATGGTGGTAATGTATTGAATAAATATTCATCAAATGGTGGTCGCACTTAAATACACGCTTTAATCTTGCTTACAAATTCTTTAGAGTCCAATCATTAAAACAGTGACAATTATAACAACAAATTACTGTAACATCCAATATTCATGTATTTAAAAGAAGTTTTTTTTTTTATTTAAAAATTCTACTAAGAAACTTAATATGTATTAATCTCATCAACTCAATAGAATTAAAGGCATTTGCGATGTAAAATAATTTATTTAAACAAATTACACTTACCCTTTAGTTTAGATTTTAGTCCTAACAAAATTCTCATGACATGTTATTACCACGCATTATCACTTCTTACTATGTAATCAAATAGTTTGCACTGTTAAAAAGCTTGACATTTTACAATTGGCAAGTTGCACAATAAAAAAAAACTTTTTTATAAAAGTAGTGTGCTATTTAACTTACAAAAAAAAAAAATTACATGGCTCCCTTTGAGTTTTGTTTGCTGTGACATTTTTTTGCACGTTATGAAGTGGGATACTGTTTTATTGTTGTCTCTGTATAATCAGCGCTTTAGTACAATAATACAGATTTTTGTTGTCGTAAGACCTTGTTTTTCTTCACAAATCAAATAGGAATGGTGTCTGCCAGCGGCATTTTTTATCTTTGTGTTCAAAGGGTGCTATTTAGGCTTTGGGTACACTGTTAGACCGTCCTGGTCTAAGTCCAAACGACTGTTCCATGGGAGGATGTAGGTGATACTTTTGACCTTTGTAAGAAAAAAGAAATGCTTTCATCTTTCAAACAAAAGTGGGCACAATGAATAAAATTATGTAGCACAAACCACACAAAGGTAGCACTACGCTAAACATATGAAATGCTTGTTTGTACGGATTCTAGAGGGGGGTCAACTATTACACGTGCTAGTGGTGTATTAAATATAACACAACATATTATATATATATTACCAATGGAAAAAATAGCTGTAACCCTAAATAATATTGGCGATCATTCAGGTCAGTGTAACAGGTGAGTAATAAGTCCTTGACTATTAAAAATTTGACTGATACATTTGTTTTTAGTTAAGTACATGTGGGAGCTGTCAAAAACAGTTTGTGTTGTTAGAGAGGGGATCAGGGTGTCCCTCTCTGGACCCATATCCGACAGGAACCACCCTTGTTCAACAATCTGAATGTTTCTCGCACAAACCGGACGATCATGTCGATTTGCGGGACTTTTCGGAGCCCCTATTTTCTATAATTGTCAACATTCGCAATTATGATCGAAAATCCTTCAAAAATACACTGTAATGGACTTTTGCATCCTTTCAACGTTTCATGCAGATTTCTGGGCACTCCCATGAATTTCCATTCTATTTGGATTGCTTTTGCAAATAAAGAAAAAGATGATTTGAAGTTAAACACTTACCCAAGCTCACATGTACAAGTTACAAAACCCACTACCACAACTCTCCCACTTAATAGAGATGGACACAACAAACCGAACCTGAGTTTGACGAGCTCAAAACTATTCAAACTGTTTCGCGTTCACACTAGTTGTTTTTCCCGACTCGCGCAAATTTTCTATAAATACCATAAATTTGATAATTATGGAATTTAGTGGCCGTTCGCTAACCCTAGAATGTATCATTCGCTAGCCCCGAATTACGGATCGTTTTCGCTACCCCTAGATGTACCATTCGCTAACCCTCGAATGCAGCCTTTCGATTTTGGTAACCCTCTGAAAGATTGTCCCATTTCGGTAACCCGCAATGTATGGAATCGTTTTCGATAACCTCGAATGTATCGTTTGTTAACCTTGAAGTATCGCTAGTGTTCGTAGATCTTCAAAGATATCGTTCGATTTTGGTACCCTCAAATTCATGTCTATTTTGCTAAAAATATAAACTGTGACAGTCTGTGTAACCACATAATAAACGGGGAAACGTATTAATAATATAAAACCCCCCAACACACTTTTATTCAAACATATAAATACTGGCCACACTTCTAAGTAATAACATACATGTATATAAAAAAAAGTTACATAATTACAGATATCATCCCTCTCAGCATTAAACTATGTATACATCCAGCAACACTGTAACAGTATTATAGATCAAGTAAAGACAAAATATCAGGTTTAGTGGATGAAATCCCACATCAGATTAGAATTACTACATGCATGGGTCCTCACAAAACAATGGATAGTTGTCATCCATAGATAGCAGCCCATTATAAGAGAATGGTGTCTTCAACTGTAAAGTGATATTATATTTTTAGCTATATCCATCAAGGTCTGTAATCAAAAGCTTTTGTGTGCCACAAATGTATAGGGTGGCTAAAGAGAGAGGAAGAGTCTAGGGAGAACCAAAAGAAGTGTCCATAAGAGAAGAGCCCAGAAAGGAGGAAGTTTGTACAAGAGAATGAAGGTACAGATAAAGGAGGGGTGGGGGAACCAAGAAAATAGGGACAATCAAACCCACTTGTAAGGTTCAGGAGATAACTAAACACTAATAGCACCTGTCCAAATGACATCCTAAGAAAAAGGAATTTTTTTAACTTATCAAATAAACTATCATGTACAGTACGCAGAAGCAATCTGGCTTAGTAAGGGTTAAAGTTTGGCCCCAAGCACAAGGTTGGATAATTCAATTGTCTTCAGTTGGCTTACACCAAGCATTAATGAGAACATAGGCAAAAGGGTATTCATAAAAGTTCTTTATGGTTTAAAATGGTGCTAATTTTTTTCCCCAACCATCGGATATCTGTTTTTAACATTTGAAAGCTACATCTGTTGGGTTTGGGGCAAAATCATCACCCATTTTATTTTTTTTTTTTTTTTTTTTTTTAACCATAAGACTTTATTAATACTCCCTGATTGGTCCTTTACAAAAATACTTCCGAAATTAATCGGAAAAGAAAGGGTTAATAATAAAATCTGCTAAGAGAACGCGGTATCTTAGATCCCAATAGTGAGGATATATAAGATGTTAACATACTCCCTAAGTTCTCGTTCATAAGACCAGATCTTTAAGTACACTAACTGTCAATTCACACCCAGACTACTTTTAACCTACATGACGGGGTGACTTCGGTAGAATTGTTTGGATAACCTAGTTAGAAGAGATCTTAGTGAATTTGAAAAGTAAAGACTTAAATATACAGATAACCTAACAAGTTAGGTTTTTGGACCTACAAATTAGTTTTCCTGAGTGGAAATGCACTAGAGTGGAACATGTATAAAGGGTTCCTTGCTCTTAGACCTTGATCTCAAGGAACATAGACAAGAAGGACCATTGAAACAAGAAGGCACTAAACAAGGTTTTGTGCTCACTGTGCTGGTGTGTTGTGTATTGAAGGACAGTTTTTGTCATACATGCAATGTGCAATCCTCCCACATATCGGAACCTGGACAGATGTTTCCAGGGACACCTATGGTCTTGTCAGATGTGGAGTGGTTCCTGTTTGGATGCTGAGGTTGGATAGTCTAAGTGGGGCACGCTTTGCAGCATTGCCGGGATTGGCAGAAACTGGGGGGGTCAGCAGGTACTGGCTGGGGCCATAGTAGAGGTGGTGAAGTGGTACAGGGAGGTTGAAGTTTGCCCATGCCAAACAGATTTGGCTGCCTATAGGTCTGAAGTGGTAGTGAGGACACCTCGTGAATTATCTGTATGGAGGGGGCTAGGGACTGGAGGGGGCCATCTTCCGATACATGGAGGAGATGAAGTCACATGATTCAGGCAGGTGGTAGTGGTAGTGGAGACTCCATTTATAGGAAGGTACTTAGGGTAATCTTCCGCAAGAGACCCTACAATGCCGTAACGGTGTGTTCCCTGCCTGGTGCTAGTGTTTTCGGCATGGGTGGATTGGTGTAACAACATTATTGGGTGGGGGCCGGGGTTGAGCCAGCGGTCTTGGTTCACATGGTGCCAATGACAAGTGGATGAGAAGGTGAGGTCCTTAACATGATTCGAGAGTCCTATGGGGCCAAGTGTAAAAGCAAGACTCCAGATAGTGTTTTTCAGAAATGACTAACCCCAGCCACATTCTATGTTAGGGAGACACGGGAGCTTTAGGATGCATTAATGTTGTGGCTTAAGAGTTTGGTATATCAGGAAGAACGGGTTTGGGTTTATTGCAACTGGCAACTGCTATTGGCTCAGACCTCTTTAGTAGGGATTGGTGGCACCTCACTGATGGAGGTGTCGGCCTGTTTTAGGGAGAAGATGGCGAGAGGTTGGGATTTTAAACTAGTGTGGGTGGGGAGGGTTCCTGTGTTGGGGACGCTTCTATTAATCTATGATTAATGAATTTGCAGATGGGTATGGTCCAGCAGGTTTCTGTGTTTTCTATACACCTAAATTTTTGTCACCTTAACACTTGCAGGGGGATCTAAATAGATTGTCACATTGGGCTGTCTAAGTGCAGATGAGATTCATGTTGTGACAAAAGGACTATTTGAAATGGAAAGAAGGGTTGAGAGAAGGGCACTCAAATTAATACGGGGATTGGGGAGGCTTGAATATGAAGAGAGACCCCACTGGAAAAGTTTCACACTTATGTACGGCTGGAGGATAGAAGACGCTTGCGTGGAGATATGATCTGTATTAATCATAAACGGGCCAGCAATAAACTATCCTGGGGCAATTGTTCCACAAAAAACATGTCAGAGACACAAAACGATGACATATCCATAAGCTTGAAAGAAAAAGGTTTAGGCTTCAGGTTGGTGGAAGGGTTTTTTCACTGTGAAAAACGATCAGAGGGTAAATTACTAAAGAGAGGATGTACAGTAAATGGGAATATTGGAGAGAATGTTAACAGAATGGTAATACGAGGCAAAGGGATATCAGCCCAAGAATAGGGACTATGCCAGCATAGGGGTAGAAATCCCACTACAGTGACCTGAGAGCTGGGGTGGCACTACACGCTGATTGTTATTTACTATGTTTCTAGCACTCTGGTTTGAGATTTATATGTGATATCTGGCCATGCTATGTCACCTCTATGTGTGCTAATTACAATGCTATTAATATGTTCTGTTAATAAATAAGATACTGTTTAAGTTCAATAACCACTGGCCCCATTTATTGCACTTCTACCTAGAGTGGTGTTCACAACACCCTGCCTCCAACATATGCGAGGGCCTACTCCTGATAAATAAGAGTCTTGTGTATAGAATTTGTAAAAACTGACAGTCTCTGGAGCAAATTGAGTACCCCCATTTTACTATGACTATATTTGATATTTGGTGCCCAACGTGGGCCTGAAAAGAATTGTTGGTGGGAATATTCTGTGGTTTCTCTGTTCCGTACCATGTCTCTTTCATAGTGACTGTATAATTGAGTTACCTTTACACTCATTCTAATTGATCAAAATTATAAGTACCATCATCCTCTGATACCGTCCAGTGATGTATATGCATGGACTGTAGCAGAGTGTATTAAACCCACTACATACCTTTTCCATCGAGTACATGGCTATACCTAATTTGATGGGCTCCATTTTCTAGCTAAAAAGGATTCATCAGTAAACTGGATATTTCACCTTACTTTATAGCAATCCAGAGAAGCTGTATGATGACACGGGTCTTATAGCATTTCTCCTGTGCAGCCTCTGGATCATCTGCTGTTTGACCTCTGAGGTGGTTTATCCTCCATAAACACTAATGGTAAGGGGAACACATGTTTCAAAGTTTAAACCAGGGAGAAAGAGGATGTTTCTGCCTATATCCGATGGTTGGAAGATGTTCTGTGGAAGCTGGTGAATAAAAATATCTTTAAAAAGTTCATGAAAAATGGCGAAGCCAGCTCATGTATGGGATGCTGGGTGGCCATCCCGTAGCCTTGAACTTCGCATTATGTATCATCATGGGCCTCCACCAACACTTAATCAGCCCCTGATTAAACCTGCTCCACTGCCATCTGGAGTGCTTCCCTTTCAGGCAGACTGGTATCGCGCCCATCAGTGTAATCTACCCACTGATCAGTTAAAGATTCAAAGCAAGGTTGGTCATCGTCCAGGAGCGGAGAAGAAGGCCGCAACCTGTAAGTCTTCCTGGTGTGGTGTTGGGCCTGATAAATTGGGTGCTGGCTAACTTGTTACAAAGAAGCTTAAGGCCCAAAGGTTTTAAAGATTTATTAAGTAAAGTAAACAAATAAAATAAAAGGTAACCAATGGCAGCACTCCAAGGTGTTATAGTATATAGCTTAGCAGTCCTCTTAGATGTTAAATGCTGCGATGAGAGGCTGTGTGGAGTTTCTCTCTCTAGATGCCTTTTCGGGGCACTCTTATGTACACATTCACTCTCATTCATAACCCCTCCTGAGCGCTTTATCTGGAACTCTGCTAGATATGCTGGGTACCCTCTCCACTTCAGCTAAGCAATCCTGGAGTGAGCCTTGTATCTGCAATGTTAATGTGTATAATGCCCCCTTCATGATTCCACCAGGTTCTCTCCTTATTTCCTTATGTTTGGGAGAAGGCCCATCAACTTCCAATTACATCCAGTTGGGTGTATCCACTGACGGAGTAGGATGTCAGATCACTACCAGTATGTGGCCCATCTACGAGCAAGCCTAAAGAAGGCCTACCATTTGGCTAGGAGAATGCTACAAAGATAAATGCTGGGAACAAAAGATGAGTTGATGTCTGGTGATAAGGTGCTTCTCCGCAACTTGGGTCCAACTGCCAAACATTAGCTGGCCGATAGATGAAGGAAAATTTTTTGAAGGTGGTAGGCAAACTATCAAACATTCCTGTGTACCAAATCTGTGATCCAGAGGGAAGGATGAAAGTCTGGCACAGAATCATTGCTCCCAGTACCCAAGTTCCTCTGTTGATCTCTGTTGATAAGACCCTGATACTTCAGATGATTGCTGACTAAGTACCCACAGACGTGTATGATGATGGACATATTGAGAAATACCAGTAATTCTCAATATTATATTATCCCTGTACCAACCAGACCTAAGTATATGTTTATACCAGTAATTCTCAATATTATATAGTATCCCTTACCAATGAACTACAGTATATGTATTAATACCAGTAATTCTCAATATTATATAGTATCCCTGTACCATCCAGAACTACAGTATATGTATTAATACCAGTAATTCTCAATATTATATAGTACCCTGCACCACCAAAAAATACAGCATATGTATTAAAGGGTATCTCCACTCGTTTTAGAAGTTTTGGAATCTCGTTCTATTGAAGAACGGGAGGTAAAGGAGCTGTGCCTTACCTTCCGTTCTTCAATAGAACACACAGGACCAGGAGAGAAGGTAAGAAAGTTACCTGCTCGCTCGCTCCCCCCGGCGTTGGTCTGAAGACAAGGTCCGTCGGGACCTTTCAGACTACCCACCGGGGAGCGAGCGAGCGGGTAAGTTTCTTACCTTCTCTCCTGGCTGGTAGTTCTGGTTGGTACAGGATTCTATTAATATTGAGAATTACTGGTATTAATACATATACTGTAGTTCTGGTTTGTACAGGATACTATATAATAATGATAATTCCTAGGCCACACTGGCAACATTATAAACAAAGGGGTTTTAGTATACATTACTGTGATCACATGAATGAAAAGCCTTCCAACCACGTCAAGGTAACTCCAGATGGAAGGTCCTAACTTCAAACCTTTTTTTACTTCAATTACCATTGGCAAACTTTTGCATTTCCTCATTCATACACACTGGTAATATAACAGGCTCCCTCCCCCCCCCCCCCCAGCCCTTACTACAGAGGGCTGGCAGGTTCTTGGGACCGTTCTCCAGTCTGGCTCCATGAAGGATCCTCCATTCTCTATTCCTGGTAGGATGATGACGTAAGCAGAGGTGCGGGCACGTAAGTTAAGCACATCCCACGCCTCTGCCACTTACAGCTCCGTGCTGTCCCAGTCTCACTTTTCCTGGACTCACTTTACTTTATCCTTCTCCTGGACTGCGATTGTTCCCACAGTGAGGTACCGGATTCTATTATATAAACGATCTCATGCTTTTTTCCCTATGACCCGAGTAAAACCGAGCTCAGGTTTTTTACACAAGCAAAATTCAGGTGAGGGGCACACTTGATTTTCAATCAAAGTTATTTTTAAATCACATACACTCACATCCACTTAAAGGGTTATGGGATTAATAAATAACCTTGTTCACTCAGGTGTGCCCCTCACATGAATTTTGCTTGTGCTATAAGCTTTGAGTCCATGGTAACGACTTGGTGAGGAGCACCTTTGATTTACTGGCTAATACCACAAGGAGAATGCCTGGGCCTAAAACCTATATTCCCAGGTTTTTAAGAGTATTTTTTAAACCTTAAAAACTCGGTTTATACTCAAGTATATATTGTTTGTGAACAATGCACCAGGAGTTTATTGTATCCATATCCCTAGCCATGCCTATAAATTGTAATATCAGTCAGTTCAGTGTACAACAAATAAAAAGAAATAGAGAAAATCAATATCTGAATATCACTACCTCTTATTGAAAAATATGTTTTAAAGAAATTAAGACCTGTACAGTCATGGCTGATTACAGATTTTTGCAGATTACACTATCATATGTATATAAAAGAAGTAATGTTATCTAATCCCTACTCACTTGATAGTAAGATAGTACTAAACACAGAAACAAAAACTAAAGGATTATTGTTTCCCAATAATGGGATTTGTGTTCATTTCAGTCTAAATAAAATGATGTAACATTTTGGGATAATATACATCCTAATAGTCCAGCACTTGAGGTCAATATGGCAAATATCTCCACCCACACAGTGTTTTTCCCTTGGTGCCGATATGGCCGGGATCATTGTGATCCAAACACTGCAGAAGACCAGCATGCTGAAAGTGATGTACTTGGCCTCATTAAAACTGTCCGGTAAGGTCCGAGCTAAAAATGCTAAAACAAAACTAACACTGCCAGAAGCCCCATATAACCAATAACTGAGTAAAAGGCAATAGCTGGATCCCTCATTGCACTGAATGATATTGTCCAGGGAAGTGTGAATGTCCATATCCTGATAGGGAGGAGAAATGGCCAACCAAGTCATACAGATTATTATTTGAATGGTATGAACAGATCAGACTACAGAATTGGACAGTTTGACTCCCACCCATTTCCTCCATGACTCCCAGGCTTGTGGCTTTGAATGCAATGTAAACCGATAGTCTGGCCAGGAGAGAAGAGACAGCTATGGGAAGTGATTCCAAAAGTGATTATACGAACATGCAGGTTATATCCACAGGGCGACCGAGGAACAGGAACACAGTGAGGAAGCTCAACTTGATGGAGACCAGGAGGAGGAAGCTGAGGGACCTGTTATTGGCTCTCACAATGGTTGTTTTGTGGAATGTAATGAAATCCCCAATATTAAATTGTTATAAAGGAAAATGAAAGAGAGAAAACTGAGAAATGATGGAAATTGAGTCATTTGTGAAGGACAGGAAACCTCTGTCTTGGCAATACACAGTCCTGTTCCTATCAGTCCATTCCAGTTCTGCACATCTAATGCAGTTTTCACTGTCTGTGAAGATAAATACACCTGATATCAGCTCTGAAAGAAAATTCTTCTTCATTTATCTTAGATATTTCTATAGCACTAATGGGGAGATTTAGAATAGCTGCTATAGCCGATATTTCCCACAGCTTCTTTGAGCTACTTTGTTATCTTAAAACCAACGGCTTTTAATGCTGAAGTACAGCTCACCGCACCTTACCTTGGGGTTCCCACAATGCAATAAATTGTATATCTGCCCCTAAATCAATTTTTTTGAGGTTTTCATACATCATTCTTATGGTTATATATCAAAATCACTGTTACACACCGGAGACACTTGCCTGACGTATTGGGATGGCTGTGCTTGGACACACAGAGCAAGGAAGACAGTTAGTTGAGTAGATTACCCATTCTTCCTCTCCCTCAGCCTCCTACCAGGCACAATGCAGCCGAAACTGTTTCTACTGCTGCTAATGTGACATTCATACTCTGCAATGTCTTCTCCAATGTTGGCTAAGGACTTGTTTGCCCAGTCTACATTTAATTACACAGTGCAAGCATGGTCAAAACAATTATTTCACTCTTGAAACAGTGGAGAGTAGCACATTATGGTGATCACCTGATCAAGGGGGATGTCCCCCCAAAACACTGTAATGTGATATGTCCCCAGTGTGTTATATTAGGTTAGTGAGCATAGAGCCAGATCTTTTCTTCTAGACATGTGGGGATGACCATGTATCTGGAATTCTCTACAGTAGAGGTACTTAAGGCAATACATGTAAAATAAATATATTATTGTATGGGATATGTGATATTTGTGAATGGGAAGTAGGCCCATTAAAATGATACCCAACATGGAGATCTTATTCCCTTGCCAAGGCAAGTTATAAATATCTTGGGAAATTGTATTATCACGGGTCATATTCGGTATTGTAGGAGTCCATTATTACTACAAGAAAGGAATATGTGGTCTATTCCCAGTACAATGTACATATCTAAAGTTTATAGAATCTGCCTAACGAGGGGGAATTAATGATTGTCACAAGTCATAAATCTGGACATTCCTGGACCTCCCACTTAATGCATAGCAAGTAGGGGGATGGTTACATGAATGGGCTTAAAAAAACACTGTTACCCCTTTACCTTTGTTTTATCTGAGGACATGCTAAAGGGGTATGGATCATATGTTTCCTTCTCGTCCTGAACACAGGACTTCTAGTGAGTAGTTAGGGTCTGTGAATATTTGTATCCTTTTTATTTTCTATACTGTGTACAATATTGTATATCATTTTTATTGTAACAACATTTTCTTTTATTTTTGTATTATATGAATATTTCCACCTTTTAGAATATTAAATCTAAATTTTATAAGTTTGTCTTTGATGCTCTAAAAAAACTCAGCTAGCCTCTCATAAGTTTATAGGTGTTTGGTTGGACTTTTAGTGTATGGAATGCTTTGCTAGTGTAATGCTAATTAACTTTGTGACTGCTTGTGAAGGACTGATGCTAATTAACCAGTTAGTTGCTGGAGTGAATGGTGTAATGTTAACCATTTAGCTGCCAGGACAGGGGTGGGCATAGTCAGTAGAGTCAAGAGCGCTGCCAGAAATGCGTAGTGGTGGCAGCGATACCAATTGACTGGCCAGAACACATGCCCAGCGAACTGCATTTGTGACAGGCTCTATAATGAAAAAAACACAAATTTCTCATTGCAAAGTTAAATTCATATACTCTGTGCTGCTTTCTCCTACCTCTGTCAGTGACTCTGTTTTCCATGGTGTCAGATCTGTCTGCAGCACTCCCCCCCCTTCCCCTCCTCTTTGTTACCTTCCTCCTCATGTTAAAAGTTCAACATCCTGAAAAACACACCCATGCACAGTGGCCAATAGAAGCAAGCTGCCCAGGAGACACAGAAGAGAAGGGAGAACAGTAGTTTACTGCTGCAATACTATCTCTCTCTTTGTGACCCATCATCAATCAGTGAAAGCTATCAAGAAGGGGGGCTAGACAGCCTTATCTCTGCCATCAAAGCTACCTCTCTCCCCCCTGCTAATGTTCTTATTCTGTGTTTGTAACAGAGCAGGAGGAGGGAGGGACTTGAGCAGGAAAGAGGGTCACTTCACAGGGATTTGATTGACAATCAAGTAGGAGTAGAGGAATGTTATCAATATTCTTCGAATTTGTGTATCTCATGACAGAGAGGGAAACTGAAAGTAAAGACACTGTGGGTTGGGGGGATTATAGAACACATGAAAGAAAGGGGGAAAAGTTATTTTCACACTATAGATGCCCTTTAGCTATTTTCTGCTTTTAAAATCGCAGCTTTCTCAGCCTTCCATTTTGGCATGAATACTTACCCACAAGGGCTGCTTATTGTTCAGGAGATTCATGAGTTATGCCTCTTTTACACTATTCTCCCCTTTATTAGTAGGATTATTTTTGTCTCTTTCCGAACTCTCCTACCACCACTAAAGTTTTGTCACTTTTGATTGTTTTTCCAGCTGTTTTTTTTTACTGCAATTGTTCCAAATTCCATTGTCTCTTTTGTCTCATGTACAGGGATCTTTTCCCCACCAGTAAAGTAAGTGTTTGTGTTGTTCTCCTTTTTCAAAGAATGTAGGACGTCCCAAGTCATACTCTTCTTCTTTAAACGTTGTATTTCTCTATTACTTACTTCAGGTGTGTGAGAATTGATCAAGACACAAACACTCATCTGTTCTGCCTTTTGAAGTTCCCTTTCAACTAAATGTGTAGGTATTTTTTCTTGTGTCATAAAGGGCATGTTCACCCATAAAAAAAAAGTAAATTATCAGTTGCCTGCCCCCAAACCCAACTGATATATATTGCACTTTTTTACCATGCATTACAAACCAGATATCTAAATATAACTATTGTCCACATTCGGCCAAGTAAGCTGCCCCCCTCCATGCATTCATCAAGGCTGTACAACTGACATCACAACCAATGATTGACTGTATATTCACCTGTTTTTTCTGCCACAAATCAAGGTCATAAAAAGCTCATTGAACAGGGGGAGGAGAAAGATGCCTTAACAGAAAGGATATAGTAAATATCTTAATACAAATGCATGTTATAAACTGGGAAAAATAGCAGTTGTAGCAGTTGGTGTTACAGGCAGATAACTGACAAGTCACCACCAGTAGGTTTGTGTACACAGTCTTAATTAAGAGGTATGTTTTTGTACAATCCACCCATTGTACGATCGGATTGCCGGTCGGACAAAAAAATTTCAACTGGCCCGATAGAGAAATTATTGGAAGATCATTGAACGTTCTTTTAATGATCGTCCGTACACGATCCACAAATCGTAAACATATCAGATATCGTACAACCGGGATCTAGGCATCTATGGCTACCATTAGAGTATGTCTCAGATCCAGGTGCAATTCTTTAAGAAAGTGGCAGTTCGGATTCGTACAAATCTCAGAATGGAGAAAAAAAGCCAGATAAACACCGATAAACTCGAAAATATTTCTTAGCTAGAAGAATACAAATTTTTCCTATTAGTACCACATGTTCTTTCATGTTCTAGCTTGAAAAATTATGAAAGGAAATACAAAAAATGTGTGGAATAAAAAGGAAGTACTTTCATAATACTGCCATGTTGCGATTACAGTAGTTTGCTGGAATCTTTATTATTTTGAATCTTGCACTTCTCATCTTTGTTAGTTTTGTTCTGTTTTTTCTTTATTGTTCTCTCCTAATCCTATTGTATAGTTCTTTTACTATTGTGTTGAGCCAAGAGACATTATACCTTCAAATATCTTTAAACCCATAGCATATGAGCGGGGGAAATATCACATTCCAACATTACAAAGAGAAGACATCTTGGATATTAAATAATACAACTAACATTACAAATAAAGAGTAATGCCAAAGACAGGCCAACAAGCAGTCAACATAGTACCTACATTTAGAACCATGTATTTGATTGACAACAATGAAAAAACAACCTAGGGAAAAAAGAAACAGAAGCAGAAGCCACATTGGTTTATCCGATATTTTGCCGGTGCAGGCTGGAGTTTAGCAGGGTGGGTTCATCAATGTCAATCTGTAAAGCAAGGACAATGCTGACCCACATAGGCTGCTATGTTGTAAAACTTCTGAAAGTCAACACACAATGTAAGTAGAATAATCTTTCCAGAGTAAGTTAAGAATGGTTTCATAAATACCAGTTTTATGGAGATCTCTCCTTCTGAACACAGGACGCAGTCGTAACAGCAAGGCTTGTTCCTGTTTTATTTCTTTCTATAGCCAGGGTAACAGTTGTCTGAACATTGGGATCTTATGATCTAAAGATGTAAAAAGACAGATATCTAAATGAATTGCCGGGCTATATTGAATCTTCAAACCTTGTAATACATGAACGTATGATAATGTGGCGTGAGTGGAAATATTAATATCCCCTAATCATTAACTATCATTAATAGTTATTTATGCTAGAGAAAAGGCTCTTCGTGGGGATATGATTACTGTGTATAAATACATTACCCGCCATACAATAAACTATCTGGGGCATTGTTCACCAATACATGTCAGAGGACACGTGGACATCCCTTAAGACTAGAAGAAAAAAAGGTTTAGCTTCAAGTTGGGAAAGGGTTTTTCATGGTGTAGAACGGTAAAGCTATGGAACGGTCTTCCAGTGGACGTTGTTATGGCAGGTTCATTGGTCAGTTTCAAAAAAAGCTGGATGAGTTTCTGCAAACAGGAATGTTACAAGTTACTGGTATTGATACATAAAGTAGAGTTGGGAAAGGGTTTGTCACTGTGAGAACGGTTAAAGCTATGGAACTGTCTTCCAGTGGACGTTGTTATGGCAGGTTCATTGGTCAGTTTAATAAAAAGCTGGATGAGTTTCTACAAAACAAGGAATGTTACAAGTTACTGGTATTGATACATAAAGTAGAGTTGGAAAGGGTTTGTCACTGTGAGAGCGGTAAAGCTATGGAACTGTCTTCCAGTGGACGTTGTTATGGCAGGTTCATTGGTCAGTTTAATAAAAAGCTGGATGAGTTTCTACAACAAGGAATGTTACAAGTTACTGGTATTGATACATAAAGTTAGAGTTGGGAAAGGGTTTTTCACTGTGAGAACGGTAAAGCTATGAACTGTCTTCCAGTGGACGTTGTTATGGCAGGTTCATTGGTCAGTTTAATAAAAGCTGGATGAGTTTCTACAAACAAGGAATGTTACAAGTTACTGGTATTGATACATAAGTAGAGTTGGGAAAGGGTTGTCCATGTGAGAGGTAAAGCTATGGAACTGTCTTCCAGTGGACGTTGTTATGGCAGGTTCATTGGTCAGTTTAATAAAAAGCTGGATGAGTTTTCTACAAACAAGGAATGTTACAAGTTACTGGGATTGATACATAAAGTAGAGTTGGGAAAGGGTTTTCCCTGTGAGAACGGTAAGCTATGGAACTGTCTTCCAGTGGACGTTGTTATGGCTGTTCATTGGTCAGTTTAATAAAAAGCTGGATGAGTTTCTACATAAACAAGGAATGTTACAAGTTACTGGTATTGATACATAAAGTAGAGTGGGAAAGGGTTTTCACTGTGAGAACGGTAAGGCTATGGAACTGTCTTCCAGTGGACGTTGTTATGGCAGGTTTTATGGTCATTTTATAAAAGCTGATGGGTTTCTAAAACAAGGAATGTTACAAGTTACTGGATTGATACATAAAGTAGAGTTGGAAGGTTTGTCACTGTGAGAACGGTAAAGCTATGGAACTGTCTTCCAGTGGACGTTGTTATGGCGTTCATTGGTCAGTTTAATAAAAGCTGGATGAGTTTCTACAAACAAGAAATGTTACAAGTTACGGTGTTGATACATAAAGTAGAGTTGGGAAAGGGTTTGTCACTGTGAGAATGGTAAAGCTATGGACATGTCTTCCAGTGGACATTGTTATGGCGGTTCATTGGTCAGTTTAATAAAAAGCTGGGATGGTTTCTACAAACAAGGAATTTTACAAGTTACTGGGTTGATACATAAATAGAGTTGGGAAAGGGTTTGTCACTGTGAGAACGGTAAAGCTATGGAACTGTCTTCCAGTGGATGTTTTATGGCAGGTTCATTGGTCAGTTTAATAAAAAGCGGATGAGTTTCTACAAACAAGGAATGTTACAAGTACTAGTATTGATACATAAAGTAGAGTTGGGAAAGGGTTTGTCACTGTGAGAACTGTAAATCTATGGAACTGTCTTCCATGGACGTTGTTATGGCAGGTTCATTGGTCAGTTTAATAAAAAGCTGGATGAGTTTCTACAAACAAGGAATGTTACAAGTTACTGGTTTGATACATAAAGTAGAGTTGGGAAAGGGTTTGTCACTGTGAGAACGGTAAAGCTATGGAACTGTCTTTCAGTGGACATTTTTTGGCAGGTTCATTGGTCAGTTTAATAAAAAGCTGGATGAGTTTCTACAAACAAGGAATGTTACAGTTACGGTATTGATACATAAAGTAGAGTTTGGAAAGGGTTTTCACTGTGAGAACGGTAAAGCTATGGACTGTCTTCAGTGGACGTTGAATGGCAGGTTCTTGGTCAGTTTAATAAAAAGCTGGATGAGTTCTGCAAACAAGGAATGTACAAGTTACTGGTATTGATACATAAAGTAGAGCTGATCCAGGGAAATTTCCGATTGCCACTTGGAGTCAGGAAGGAATTTTTTCCCCTTCATAAATTTGTCTTTATTCAACCTCAAATACTAAATAACTATTTCACAGAAGGAATAAACCAGGTAACTCCTAAATATAAGGAATGGGACAAAAAGGGGGATATGTATGAACTTGCAGTAATAACCATGTTTGGTACATACAGAGTTTGATACTGTGTGTTCCTAGTTTAAAAAAAAGTGTCAAGTTATTAAAGGGAATGTCCACCCCCAAAACCATAATTAAAATATGTTATTGCCCATTTTCCTATAAAAAAAAATCCGTTCAACCAATTTTAAGATAAATACCTTTCTCCAACCTTCTTTTTACAGACCAGGGTATCTCACTGTAAATCCAAGCTCCTGCACTCACCCACGTCCGTCATCCTCCCTCTGCACCCCTACCCCCCCACCCCCCCCCACCATCCAGATCCATCCTCGCTCCCCCTTCAACCTAGAGTAAAATCCTTAAAACGTTGTGTTTGTGTGATGTGTGGTTCACATAAATCTAGCTGGTTTTTGAGGGAGAATCTTTTGAGGTGTCCCGCCCCTGCTTGGAGAGAGTCACTCCACCTGTGATTACCTACGAGACAAAATCACCTTCGTACAACTTCGAGAATAGGGTGCCTGTTCAATAGACTGTCAGGTCATATCAGGCAGTTTATCAGGCAAAAGGAAAACACATTCAGGAGATTCAATAAAAGTTCTTATCGTTTAAAATGGTGCTAATTTTGCCCCAACCAATCAGATCTTATTAACATTTGAAACTTACATCTGATTGGTTGGGGCAAAATTAGCACCATTTTAAATGATAAGTACTTTTATTGAATTTCCCTGATTGCCCCATTTAAAGGGTAACTGTATTGTCTACATTATTCTTCCAGCTCTATCCTCCAGTAGGAAAATTATATATTATTGTACATTGAAGATTTTGTGTAAATAACAACCTTTTAGTGAGTCAACAAAGTTTACTTACATCAAGATAGTAGTCATTTTTATAATTAACGCTCCGTAATGGGCCCATGGTGTGAATGTGGCATAATATCTCTCTTCAACAAAAAATCCAAAATAGAGTAGTAAAAAATCATATACTGAGTTACATAATCTCCTTCCTCTGAATGTTGTAGGGTGACCACCTGTGGTATAATGTTTCAGGTTCTTCAAATAACGGTGCAGCTGATGTAGGAAATAAACATATTAACATGTATGCACTTTTGATTAGACTACCAGTTAACACTTTAAAGGGTATCTCCACCCCTAAATTACATTTTAAGACACATGCATCCCACCCTATCCCACCCCAACCACCGAGTTACTTTTGCAGGCCTTCGATCCCCTGATGCTCTGTTCCTGGCTCTCTGCTTGCCCATAACAGCAGAGAGGGGCAGGAACGCAGCCACATCTGTGATTGGCTAGCCGGCAGCCAATCACAGACACACTTCCGGCTATTCAGAGCACCAGGGGACGAAGGTCTAAAGTAACTTTCTGTGGCTTTTCTTGCTAAATTAACTAGTTAAAAGTTTTTAATGCTAGGGGGATGAAGCAGACAGAAGGGATCCGAAGGGAGGGGGGGTGGCTCCACTGCGTATGTCACACTACCTCCGGAGGCAGGACAGGAGTCAGACCGTTTTGCTGAACTACACTTCAGTTTTTTTTACTTTGAACTGGCACTGCAGGAGAACCATAAGAGCAGAGATGTAAGTTTTCTGCACTACACAGTTGGGCTAGTATTGGGTTCATTTGTAGTTTGGGGGTGGACATGCCCTTTAAAATTGGATTCTTGCTATTAAAATCATTTAACAAGGCAGCACTAATGAATTGTTTTAATCATTTCCTCTTTAAGGAAAACTAAAGTATATTATTTTTGAAGAGATTATGGCAGCAAAGCACACAAAGGGCAAGTTTGGCACAAATACTAAGCTTTCAGGTGAAAAGGGAATATTTCCCACATATTCTTCAGTGATTCAGTTGCTGTAGGAACATTTCAGAGGGAGAATCCTGGGAAGAAGGATCGTTACAGAACCTGAAGGGAAACTCGCTTCTGAACACAGCAAAACACAGGTGTATAAATTCATATTAAAAACAAAGACACTACATGGAACACTAGGTAATATACATAAAGATTTAATAATAAGGTTTTTCCATTTAACTTCTCTTTTAATCTTTCCCAAGGTGAAGTTGATTGAAATCATTTCTCTGAAGAGTTAATAAATTGATTTTTTTGTCCCTTTAACCCGAGTAGTCGGACCAGATGCTGAGATAGACCACTACATCTGCACAATGTGTAAATTTGCCAGAACTAGGTCTGACGTCCACGCGCTGAGGTGAAGCTCCCACTAACCGACCTGAACCATAAGTCCGGCTGAAGCTGAAACGGTCCAACGTGTGCCTCAAGACAAACAGGGACTAAAGCGCCAGGCCCCCAAAAACAGCAAAAACATGGGGACTAAGGCAGAACTGACCATTACTGGACAGCGAGTGGCCACGTGCGCACCCACCTGAGGCATACCCTGCACACGCCAGGACTAGACACCCTATACACACAGATCGAAAAATCTATCCTTAATCACTCCCAAGCCTGAACCCCCTGTTTGACTCCCCTGAACAAAATTAATAAAAAATACAGACCGTTACCGCTTCAACTTTCTCTCTTTATGCCACAACGGTCTGGACACAGGAGAGGAACCTCGTTCCCCGACTGTTGTACAGCTCTCCAGAGGAGGAGGAGATAAAGCCCACAAAGGGAGGGAATTTATTTTTTATGTTTCAGTTGCGCCAGGAGGACAGAGAGTCCAGAGGAGCCACACTCAGCTCCAACTGTACTCCAGAAAAATATCCAGGAGATTTCTTGTAAGTAAACACTCGCACACACCAGCATTCCAAACCCCACAACCCATCACGTCTAATAATCTCATATAACCCACCCCTCCCTTAATCCCTATGGGACCCAACTGTAAATAATATTGCTATAATCGGCGCGCTACTGCGTAGTAGCGCGCCGATTTTAACAAGGAAGTGGTTCCCCCTTGTAGTTATGCAGGTTCACTCATGTAGTCCGTCTCTCAGCCCGATGTGCCGACTCATCCTCCCCCAGGATATTCTTTGCGGAAGCAGAGGGGGCGGAGAGCGAAGTGAATATTTAATTAGTGCAGGCTGTAACTCTTCTGACAGCGGGGGAGGGAACGGAACATCGCTTGCTGCTTCCTGGTCTGACTCTATGCAGAAGGTAATGGGGGTTGAGGAGGGGGAACCAATTCAGTTTATAGTTTTAAAGCAGAGTTTTAAGAGGACTGGTGGAGGGTGGGGGGGGGGGGGGGTTGGAATGTGTTAGTGTTTATCTTAGGAAAAGGGGAGGTGTGTGTGTGAATCTAAGAGGGGGGGGGCACAGTGTTGTGTGTTTAACATGAGGGTTGTGTGTGTTACAGGCAGGGAATATCTGACAAAAAAAAATTTGAAAGGGGTGAATTATATGGATAATGTACCCCCTACTGTAAATTATAAGGTTATTAGAAGACACCTCGGATTCCGTGTCCTATATAAAAGTGACTCGGCCTGCGGCCTCGTGCTTTTATATGGTCAGCGAACTCCTCGGTGACTTATAATATCCTAATAATTTACAGTAGGGGGTACATTATCCACTATATAATTACTCATGATGTCAAAGGATTGAACCAATATTTTGCTTCATCTTCCTATAAAAAGGCAGGGTTTGAGCAATACTTCTGAACACAAATAGGCTCCTTGAAGACTTATGTACCAGAGACCCATAGGGATGATATATAATATTAAATGGATCAGTACAAGCAACAAAACCCCACTATCAATGTCTACGCTCCAACACCCCCCAAATAATCTTCTTACAACATCTCAAGAACCAGATCCACAATAAGCCACAGGGAGTTTGATAATCAGAGATTTTATCATTGCACTTCACCCACAATTAGACATGTCTTCTCTCCCGGGAGGTCTAGCCACCCCCCCATCAAGGAAACACCTCACCTCCTTTATTAAGGCAACTGGAGTAGTTGACTCATGGAGAATTCTACACCCTACAGACTGTGAATTCACCTTTTACTCACCAGTACATTCACTATACACAAGACTGGATTATGCATTCTTAGCCCCACAACTGCTTCCTCACATCCTGACAGAACAAATCTCAGAAATATCCTGAACAGACCACGCTTATCTACATCTCACGCTTCAAGACCTAATTAATGCAAAGCCTCCTCCATCTTGGCGACCTAACAGATCATTACTCCCCAGGATCACGATACTACCAGCCTCCAAAAAAATTAAAGAATACTTCAAAATGATGCCACCCTGGACATTCCCCCCTCGATTATCTGGCAGCACACAAGGGTGATTAGAGGTAAACTAATACAGATGGCAGCACACTATAAAAAACAAAGGAATAAACAGAAAACAGC
Source organism: Hymenochirus boettgeri (assembly GCA_019447015.1). Lineage (NCBI taxonomy): Eukaryota > Metazoa > Chordata > Amphibia > Anura > Pipidae > Hymenochirus > Hymenochirus boettgeri. The sequence goes on from JAACNH010000060.1 coordinate 169,860, forward strand.
ACTAATGAACGCTATCCAAAAACAGCGATCTAGCCTAGGCAAACATTGGTCAGAAAACGCTGCAGCGTGAATGCGTGAAAGCTATCAAAATGAATGATGCAGAGCAGAGAAGCAATGCGCCTTACAAATCAACGCTTTTACTGTGAAAGTAATAAGCCAGACACAATGCTTGCCAACAAACTTATCACAAAGCAGCAAACACTTACCACCCAATTCGTGATAACCAGGGAAAACTACATTATGACCCCCAACGGATAGCCAATTACTTTGCGGATGGATTCCAACAATTATATGGTGGACACACAATTATCCACTCGGAATCACACAATTCCTACAAAAAATAAACCTCCCCAAACTCTCACAGGAACAATACTCAGCCATGCCATCCCCATTTACAGCGAAAGAATTATAAAAGAATTCAAAACCAGAAAATCCCCAGGTCCGGATGGCTTCACAGCACTATATTACAGAAAATTCTCAGATATACTAACAGCCATCTCCCAAAACTATGCAATAAGACTCTAAAAGGACAGGACGCATTCCTTCCTGAAATGTTGAAGTCAACATAATGGTATCCAAAAACCGACAGAGACACACTCAACACAAACTATCGCCCTATATTGTTAATCAATTGTCAAGCTCAAGATATATGCGAAATTATTAGCCAATAGACTTAAACTAACCCTTCCTTCACTAATACACAATGACCAGACAGGTTTTGTCCCAGGATGTCAGTCTACTGACAGAATAAAAAGGCAATGGTGGTGCTCCAGGGGCCCAGTCAAGGGACCCAGCAATGCTTTTATCGCTGGATGTGGAGAAAGCCTTCAACAGGGTCGACTGGACCTATGAACCTAGTACTGACTAATTCAGCTTCCCCACAGAGCTCATAAAAGCAATCCTTTGCCTCTACGATAAACCAAAAGCCAAAGTAAGAAGTGGGGATATCCTTCCAAATACATAACATTGCCAATGGAACAAGACAAGGCTGCCCCCATTCACTGCTAGTATTTGCTCTATGTATGGGCCTATGCAGAAAGCATACAAATAACCCAGATATCCACTGTGTAAGGTGGGCTCAATGAACCCAGCTTTCCTTATTCGCTGATGACACACTCTTATTCCTTACACAACCCCTTATCCACTTCCTTCGGAATACCACCTCCTAGAACAATTTGCAACTGTATCAGGATTTAAGGTAACCATAGCAAATCCAAAGCCTACAGGGATAGAATTTCCCCCACCCTACAACAAACACTTCAGAACTCCTTTCTCTTTAAATGGTCATTTGAATCAATAAAGTATCTAGGTATATTTCTTAGTACAAGGGCTACCTTATCTCCCACAACTATACCTCTACCATAATTACATTAATCCATCTTCTACAACATGGACCTATTATTCTTTTCACTAAATGGGAGGTGGTGGCAATAAAAATGACTATATTACCTAAAATTTATCAGGGAGATGTATAAAAGTTCTTATCGTAAAATGGGGCTAATTTTGCCCACAACCAATCAGTTTTTTTTACCATTTGAAACTAACATCTGATTGGTTGGGCCAAAATTAGCACAATTTTAACGAAAGAACTTTTATTAATCTCGCTGTTTCTATTCAGAGCCTCCCCATAACTCTTAAAAAGCAGACCTCCGAAACTACAAAAGCAATTATTAGTTTTTCTGGAGTGGTGGTAGGCCACATACAAATACACCACCCTATCCCGACATATAGATAAGGACAGCTTTGCAGCCCCTAACTATACTACATGTCTACTACCAGGCCGCACGCAGAATCTCAAAATTACACAATGGATTTGGGCCCAGGCAGAACAGGATGGGTCGCCCTAGAATCCAACTGCTAGAACCATTACATTCTACATCAATCTTATGGGTCCACTCAGTACGACGCTCAAAATACTCAGGCCTCAATACACTACCATTCAATCCTCCTTATCTATATGGGATCGTGCAACAACTATATTCCTGACACCAATCCCTCGCCATAGCTTCCTCTTTTCAAAACCCCTCACTTTACCTTGGGATATGACACTTTAGAAAGCAAATTCTGCGACAAGGAATCAATAAAATTAGGTGACATTTGTATCCCCCCAGGAACCCTAATCCCATGGGGTGAAGCCTCCTCTAAATTCAAACTACCCCAGTCTTAATGGTTCTCCATTATTCAAGATCTGTACTAAATATGTAAAAACCTCCACCCAACACAATTCGAAATCCTTTACTTCCAATTATGCTCTCCACCAAAACAGTCTCTTTCCTGTATCCCCTTATCTGTCATGAGAAGCAAACTATCAATTCCCACCAACATCCAAATGGGAAACAAGAATAAATCAAACCACTGGAGGACACCCAGTGGGCATCATATTTAAATACTCGCTACAACATGCTCCTCAATCATAATTATGAGAGAGAAATCTTATAAAATCCTAAATGACTGGTATACCCCGCGGCCTTCTTACACAAAATGAACCCAAGTACACCGAATATATGTTTCAGAGGATGTGGGTTCCCACGCCGATCACCTACATTGTTGGTGGTCCTGCCGAGATAGAGGCTCTTCTGGGGAATCTGGCAATGAAGTGTTACAACCACTTTCTCCAGACCCATTAAATTAAACCCATACGCTGCCCTCTTCAACTCTCCAATCCAAGATTTAAATAAAAATGCTAATTATTTAATAATGCACATTTGCTCAGGGCAAGAAGTACACTAGCAGCATCCTGGAAGGAAAGCATTACAAAGCCAAGCTGATAGCTAAAGTTTGGGTGGATTCAGATAATAATATTTAGCCCATTACAGTTTCTAACAATATGAAAAAATGGAGCGAGAAATCTCTGGTATAAGGTTGAACCGAGACGCTTCATAATGACCCGCGGGGGGTCATGTGGGGTGTTGGGGGGGGGAGATTCACCAACCGCTATGGAGATCGGCTGAGGGTGGCTCAATCGTGGAGGAAGAAGAGGGGCTTTGGGTGCTCAACTTCAGTCATGCGGTGAACAAAGCAATGAGGTGGGAGGGGGGGGTGGAGGGGGGGGCCGATTAATTCCTGATGTAGTAATAGGCCGCCTAGACAATCGTGAAGTGTGTAAGGGGGCGGGGTGCTTAGTAATAGAAATCTTTCAGCTACGCGTGGAGGAGAACATGCCTACTGGGGGTCGCTCTAGCTGGGTGGCTGGATTACTAGCGTCTAATCATCCAGTTTCGGGTCACGACCTACGGCTCAGTGGGTTGCACGGGCAGTCCTGACTGCATATTGGAAGGAGGGTGTGGTATAAGATATATAAAAATGGTACGGTACGCTACGGCGAAACAAAATGGTGCAAGAACAGTTTACGAGTAGCAACGAATCGTAGTGACGGTGCCGAAAGAACCTGCACAACTCTACCAAAGAAAAAAAACGCCAAAAAAAGAAAGAAAAGCGATAAGAAACAAAACGGGGGGGTGGGGGAAGAAGGGGGAAAACAAAGCGAAAAGAAACAAAAGCCGGGACTTAGAGGGAGACCGGCAATGCTGACAAAATAGAAAAAATCGAGGCAATACGAAACAATACCATGGTAGGTACGGTTTGGAACACAATCCTCTGGTCGACAAAAGAAAACTAACCTAACGGATACAGAAGACGTGGTTACGCAAACGAAATGGGTACGAGCAGCTGCAGTTCATAATCAGACGTTAGACGAGCCATATAAGAGCAGATTCCAGCGAGTTTCCATACGCAGCGGTCCAGTACTAGTTAGAGGACTTTTCTTTGCGGGTGTAACGAAAACAAACCCTTCGCGTCACCCTCGCCACTACCTACACACCACAAGATAAATCTTCGTCTGACCGCGCAAATAATAGGAGGGTGAGGGGGGGGGCGGGATACCGACGGGACGGACGCCCAGGTGACGGAGCTTTGGTACAGTAGCACTTAGATGGTGAGCGAGTGATGTCCGGAAAACATATGGGAGTTGAGCCCTTCTACAGAACGCGGTCAAACGTGTGCAAGACATAAGACCTGTAGGTAGGGGCCAAGGGCACAAACCGACGCAAAGAAAGGACCAGCACAAGGCACGGAGTGAACTGAAGCACTATCCGAGGCGCAGGCCCGGCGTAAGTGGAGAGTCGGAAACAGGATCAAACCCAGAGCCGACGTCCAAGGCAGGGCCCGCCACAGCCAACCACGACCCACCACCGGAACGATAGCATGGACCATAGTGCTGCTTATGCCACTAATATAAGAACTCTCCGGATTGGGAGATGAAAAACAGTAAAGAAATCAACTCTGTCTATATGTTCAGGCTATGATCTAGACGCGTGGTATCATAGACGACCCGAGGCAGTAATCAACAAGACGTCAGAAGAACAAAAAGTCCGCCGGGGGAGACATGCGGGGGTGTACCAGGTGAATGTTCCAGCAAAAGTGTGATGGGGGGGGGAAACAGAAAGACCAGTGAAGGCCTGGGGTCCTGCAAAGCAATTGGTTGAGAACCAGACCAATGGGGGAGCAGTATCAAAAGGATATGGGGGAGGGGGAGCAGGAACAGAGGCAGAGGGTGGGGGAGAAAGGGGCAATAAAAAGCTCAATGACGATTGTGATAGAAAGTCAGAATACAAACAGCACTACCATGTCATCTTGGATTTAGATTGTAGCACTCTCATCAGAGTGTATATTCGTTGATGGACCTTCTTTCCTAGACAGCTATTTTAAATCTGTGTACCATTTTACAATTGGATTTATGGTGTGTGACTAATAAGACTCAAATCATGTGCAGAATGGTTGAAAGGCATATTGGGGAAATGGAAAGGAACAGAGCAGCTAAGAATGTTAACAGAATGTCAATACGAGGCCAAGGGATATCAGAGGAGGGCAAATTACTAAAGAGAGGATGTACATTACTGGAATAATGTAGAGAATGTTAACAATATGGTAATCCGAGGCAAGGGGAATCAGAGGGTAAATACACGAGAGATGTACATTAAATGTGAATAATGGGAGAATGTTAACAGAATGGAATACGAGGCAAAGGGGATATCATAGGGCAAATTACTAATGAGAGGATGTACAAGTAAAGGGAAAATGGAGAGAATGTTTACAATGGTAATACGATTAAAGTGATATCAGAGTTAAATTACTAATTAGAGGAGTACAGCAAATGGAATAATGGAGAGAATGTTACAGATGTGTTAATAATAGGCAAAGGAAAATAAGAGGGCAAACACTAACGAGAGAATGTAGTAGTAAATGGAGAGAATGTTAACAGGCAATGTCAAGGCAAATGGATATCAGAGGGTACATTAGAAAGAGAGGTGTATCAGTAAATGGGAAATAATGGAGAGAATGTACCAGAATGTTAATACGAGGCAAGGGATATCAGAGGGTAAATTACTAAAGAGGAGGATGTAGCAGTAATGGGAATAATGGAAGTATGTTAACAGAATGGTAATACTAGGCAAAGGGATATCAGAGGGCAATTCCTTATGAGAGATTAGCAGTAAATGGAATAATGGAGAGAAGATAACAGAATGGGAATATGAGGCAAGGGATATCAGAGTTAAATTCTTTAATGAGAGGATTCAGTAAATGGGAATAATGGAGAGAATTTAACAAATGGTATACGAGGCAAGGGATATCAGAGCTTAATTACTAATGAAGGATGACATAAATGGGAATATGGAGAGATGTTACATAGAATGGTAATACGAGGCAAAGGGATATTCAGAGGGCAATTACTAAAGAGAGGATTGCAGTCAAATGGAGAGAATGTTAATCAGGCAATTCGCGGTCAAAGGATATCAGAGGTAATACTAAAGAGAGGCTGTAGTAGTAATGGGAATATTGGAGAGAATGTTAACAGAATGGTAATACGAGGCAAAGGGCTATCGAGTTAATACTAAATGAGATGGATGTACATTAATGGGAATAATGGAGAGAATGTTAACAAATGGTAATACGATGCAAAGGGATATCATAGTGCAACTTATCTAAAGAGAGGATGTAGCAGTAATGGGAGAGAATGTTCACATGCAATTCGAGGGCAAAGGGTCTCAAGGTAATTCTAAAAGGATGTAGCAGTAAATGGAATAATGGAGAGCATGTTAACA
>JAACNH010000060.1:196512-231896 GCA_019447015.1 Hymenochirus boettgeri
GCATCCTCAGCCACCATCCATCCCCTGCTTGGACATGCCACTTGTATCCTACTGCTGGGAAAGAGCAACATCAGCTGCATCAGAAGCCCATCCCCCAAACTTCTTATTATTTTGACTAGTCACAAGCCTGAAAATACTTTTTTTCTCTCCCTGAATGACAATCCTTTACATTAAATAATGTGGCTGAAACAGCCTTTGGTACAACATTTGGGCTCATTTATCCACTGGCATTTCTGTTTTTTTTAATTAAAGGGCATGTCCACCCCATAACTTCAATTTAACCCACTAATGCCCCCACTGTGTAGTGTTAAAAAACTCCTTACCTTACATCTCTGCTTCTTATGGTTCTCTTGCAGTGTTTGTCAGGAAAGTGGAACAGTAGGAGCTGACTTCTTCTTGACGCGTTTCATGACAGCAACCTGGGAAAATGCCCTCTCATGCAAGGTCGCTGTACGAACGCGTTCAGGGTCCAGGTGTTCTCCCCTTTTGTGTTGATTTGTGTCACTCGTAACATGCTGTAAAAACTCACTTTCTTCATTCGATGCTGATAGGATTCCTCATTTCTTCTTTTCTGCATAGTTAATAAATAGGCTAAAAACCTTGAACTAGAAAAAAGTATGTTCTTTATATAACAATCTCCAATACTATGTTACTATGTAACTGTTATACAGACATTATGGGTAGGGTATAGAGGTTGGACTAGATGGACGTATGTCTTTATACAACCTCCAAACTACTGTTACTATGTAACTGTATACAGACATAATGGGTAGGGTATAAAGTGTTGGACTAGATGGCGATATGTCTTTATTACACTCCATACTATGTTACTAGTAACTGTTATACAGACATTATGGGTTGGTTAAAGGTTGGAATAGATGGAAGTATGTCTAATACAACCTCCAATACTATGTCTTAGTAACTGTTATACAGACATTTAGGTAGGGATAAAGGTTTGGACTAGATGGAGTATGTCTTAATACAACCTCATACTATGTTACTATGTAACTGTTATACAGACATTATGGGTAGAGTATAAGGTGGACTAGATGGACGTATGTCTTTATACAACCTCCAATACTATGTTAATATGTAACTGTTATACAGACATTATAGGTAGGGAATAAAGGTTGGACTATGAGATGGAATTATGTTCTTTAATCAACCTCCAATACTATGTTACTATGTAACTGTTTTATACAGACATTATGGGTAGGTATAAAGGTTGACTAGATGGACGTATGTCTTTATACAACCTCCAATACTATGTTACTATGTAACTGTATACAGACATTAGGGTAGGGTATAAAGTGTTGGACTAGATGGACGTATGTCTTTATCAATCTCCAATACTATGTACTTGTAACTGTTTACAGACATTATGGGTTAGGGTATAAAGGTTGGACTAGATGGCGTATGTCTTATAAACCTCCAATACTATGTTAATATGTAACTGTTATACAGACATTAGGGTAGGGTATAAGGTTGGACTAGATGGACTATGTCTTTAACAACCTCCAATACTATGTACTATGTAACTGTTTATACAGACATTAGGGTAGGTATAAAGTTGGACTAGATGGACTATGTCTTTATAAACCTCCAATACTATGTTACATGTACTGTATTACAGACCTTATGGGTAGAGGTATAAAGGTTTGGACTAGATGGACGTTGTCTTTATACAACCTCCAATACTATGTTACTATGTAACTGTATACAGACATTATGGGTAGGGTATAAAGGTTTGACTAGATGAGCGTATGTCTTTTACAACCTCAAATACTATGTTACTATGTAACTGTATACCGACATATGTATGGGTAGGGTATAAAGGTTGACTAGGTGGACGTATGTCTTTATACAACCTCCAAAACTATGTTATATGTAAACTGTATACAGACATTATGGGTAGGGTATAAAGGTGGACTAGATGGACGATGTCTTATATACAACCTCCATACTATGTTCTATGTAACTGTTATACAGACATTAGTAGGGTAGGGTATAAAGGTGGACTAGATGGACGTATGTCTTTATACAACCTCCAATACTATGTTACTATGTAACTGTTATACAGACATTATGGGTAGGGTATAAAGGTTGGACTAGATGGACTATGTCTTTTATACAACCTCCAATACTATGTTCTATGTAAACTGTATACGACATTATGGTTAGGGTATAAAGGTTGGACTAGACGGACGATTGTCTTTATTACAACCTCCAATACTATGTTACTGTGTAACTGTTATAAAGACATTATGGGTTGGGTATAAAGGTTGGACTAGAGGACGTATGTCTTTATTACAACCTCCAATACTATGTACTGTGTAACTGTTATACGACATTATGGGTAGGGTATAAAGTTTGGACTAGATGGACGTAGTCTTTATACAACTCCAATACTATGTTACTGTGTAACTGTTATACAGACATTATGGGTAGGTATAAAGGTTGGACTAGATGGAAGTATGTCTTTATACAACCTCCAATACTATGTTACTGTTAACTGTTATACAGACATTATGGGTAGGGTATAAAGTTGGACTAGATGGACGTATGTCTTTATACAACCTCCAATACTATGGTACTGTTGTAACTGTTTACAGACATTATGGGTAGTGGTATAAAGGTTGACTAGATGGACGTATGTCTTTATACAACCTCCAATACTATGTTACTATGTAACTGTTATACAGACATTATGGGTAGGGTATAAGGTTGGACTAGATGGACGTTGTCTTTTATAACCCTCCCAATACTATGTTACTATGAACGGTGTAAGTACTAGACTATTCTGGGTTAGGGTCTTAGATGTTGAAAAGCCTCTAGATGGAAGTATGTACTGTATCCTCCAACCCACAAACTAATGGTAATACTATGAACTGTTTAGAGACAGGACTATTATGGGTAGGATATTAACAGGTTTGGAGCTAGAGGGGGAGGTTAACGAATGTCTATACACAACCTCCAATTACTATGTTGCTATTGTAATGTTCTACAGACATTATGGTTAGGGTATAAAGGTTGGAATGACGGACGTATGTCTTTATACAACTCCAATTACTATTGTTACTGTGTCCCGTTCTCCCGCCTTATGGGTTTCGGTGGTAATACTCGTTGAATCTGTAGGACTGTCCGACACGGCTGCTCTGTCTTGTATGAAACAAGCTGCACCATCCTAGTGTTACTGGTCACTAGGTTGTTTGATCCACCACGCCCATATGGGTTTGTTCCATGACCTGGATGAATGAATATTACAGATATACCATGACCTGGATGAATGAATATTACAGATACACCATGACCTGGATGGATGAATATTATAGCTAGACCATGACCTGGATGAATGAATATTACAGACATACCATGACCTGGATGAATGAATATTACAGATATACCGTGACCTGGATGAATGAATATTACAGATATACCATGACCTGGATGAATGAATATTACAGATAGACCGTGACCTGGATGAATGAATATTACAGATATACCGTGACCTGGATGAATGAATATTACAGATATACTATGACCTGGATGAATGAATATTACAGATATATCGTGACCTGGATGAATGAATATTACAGATATACCATGACCTGGATGGATGAGAACCTTTACAAGCCTATATTATAATTACATTATATTACATTACATTTAATGCTAAATAGGATTTTATTAAAACACTTTCCTTACCTGGGAATATCCGTACAGACCCAATATCTGGGCTACGGGTAATGTTGTCTCTGAGGTGAGATCCCCAATAAATCCAGCAATATTCCTATTTCCCACACAGGAGTAATTGGGAACCGGTTCCCTGGTACCTGATAATATCTGGAATACACTGATCACGGCCTTTCTAGCATCTCCACAGGAATCATAGATGTGATATCCCAGAGTCAGGTTGGGTAATAGGGATGAATTGTTATTGGTTTGCACAATAGAGAATCGAACATCCAGAAGGTGTTTTGAAAGTTCTTTAATAGTTCTGGTAAAGTAAATAATATATATACATATTTTGTCTCACTACCATCATCATGGGTGTCTCCTATTTGCTCTATAGACTATATATGGTGTGGGTCCCTTGAATATATACTATATATATTTATAGGTTATTTGCAAAGTTCTCCTCCCTACCAAGCTTCCATATGTTTACAAATATACCAATCTATTAAACCTTCCATGTATTATTTTATTAAAATTATATATATGAAGTCAATTAATTTATTACCATATCTTTACAATAAATCATGAGTTTTACTTAACCTTACATTTGATTTATTCATGTCTTATGGTAAAGTACTTAGGGGGAGATGTAATATTGGCCACAAACAGACAAATTTAAGCTAAACCCCAGCTTCCTCATCTTATATTGTGACGCTTGTAACTCGTACTTTGTGGGGTCTACGCTGTTTTGTATAACACACAATGCAAAATGGAGAATATTTATTTTTGCGGTACTTATTAGCAAGAAAACCAGGTCTTTTTAATGCTGGCATTAGCAGTGTACTCCTTACCTTCCAGGTTCCCACAGGAGGATAAGTATTACTGTACATCTCTCTGTTATTGTGAATGATCTTATTCATGATCTCATGTTTAACTTTAACATCTAGGGGGCGTGGTCTGACCGTCTTCCCATGCAGACGCATACAGCGAAAGCTCTGTGCTTCTAACCTGACTCAACAAAGCACCTCTTACCGATACAGCACCAAACCGAGCTTAGAAGCAAAGATTGGCAAGCACAAACCTCCCAAGACCCCATCTTCACAGCCGGACTCACAAACACCTAACCTGTCCATCTTCTTTGGCAAAACACAAGGATTGCTATCCAAAATGGCGCAGAACCCATCCGAAAAGGCAGCACACACTCCCGCTAACACAGAACAGCAAACTGACTCAGCAGCAGAATCAACCCCACATCACACGCTATGCAACCCCACATCACACGCTATCAACCCCACATCACACGCTATCAACCCCACATCACACGCTATGCTGCAATCTTTACCTACTATAAATAACAATAACACCATCATTGAAATAAATGAACTGCTATCTGCCCAAAGTAATATCGGAAGAGACTTAACGAACCCCATAGATGATATAGACAAAACAACATTAGAATAAGGGGTCTCGCAGAAACCATAGATCAAAGCCAATTAATGGGAGCTCTACAAGGAATCTTCTCCTCTATAGTCAACCTGAGGACAAAACCATTAACATTGACAGAGCACACAGAGCTTTTAAACCCAAAGACGCTGATAGTACCAAACCTAGAGATGTAATTTGCCGCATACACCAATTCACAATAAAAGAAAAAATTATGTTGAAAGCCAGAGAATGCACCGAACTGGTTTTCAATGGAGTACCAATATCATTGCACACTGATCTCTCACAACATACCCTACAACAACGCAGGGCACTTAGCCCCCTTACCCAAGCATTGAGAGACAAATATATCAAATACAAATGCATGGAAAGATGGTACACGGGCTATACTTAACCCAGATGACCTTCCAAATTTCATATCCAATTTTGAGCAATATCTCTTCAAGAATGGGAACAGCCCAATCGAAGCTTCATACCTCAAAACAAAATGCCCTGGCTACCAGCAAAAGCTCCTGTCACCAACAAAGAATGAGCAACAAGTCCCCAGATCATTGATCCCCCTACATAATACATATGCATAAGTATAACAAGTATATAACCGGATATAACTTTCAATACTGCTACCAATCGGTAGGACTATAACATATCTAAACATATACAACCATTGACAATGTTGGAAGTGCATGACTCACGTGAATAAGGTCTTGGGCTTACGGACCCCACAAGGGAAAATATTGTACCTCTACAAAGGTTTTAGAGGTAACACCAAACACTCCTGCAGGGAGATTCAATAAAAGTTCTTATCATTTAAAATGGTGCTAATTTAGACCCAACCAATCAGATCTTATTTAACATTTGAAAGCTAACATCTGATTGGTTGGGGCAAAATTAGCACCATTTTTAACGATAAGAACTTTTATTGAATAACCCTGTTGGTATCTAAATGTTTAGTGTTTAGCTAGTTCACCAATGTTATCTGTTTGGACTCTTAAACTATGGTTCACCTTTATATGTAATTTAAATAATGTCAACACACATAATATGTATGTACTAATCTATCGACCTATAACAGCACATGAGGTATTTGCTAACTGTTTATTCTGATTTATGCAAGATCTAAGGATTTGCTCATTTAACACCAAAGGTTTCAATATCCCCCAAAAGAGAACACAGATCCTACAAGAAATGCAGAGAAGACATGTTGACATAATACTATTACAGGAGACCCACTTTAAAAGTGGTTCAGCTCCTACAATAAAAGATAAACACTATACAACATGGCTTCTCAGTAACAACCCCGGAACAAGCTATAAGGGGTTGCTACAGCTATTCACAAAATTGCCTGATTAAAATTTTAGAACATCAGTCAGACAAAAAGGACGCTACCTTTTTTCTAAAAATCAATCTCCAAACCGTCGCTACATGTTATCTACCTAACACAAAACAGGTGGAAACAGCACTATCATACTACAGTTTAGATAAATTCAAAGAAGGCAAAATAATCCTGGGAGGAGATTTCAACCTAATTATAGATCCTCACCTAGATAACACCTAAGGTCACACCCACATCTCCTACTCAAAACTAAAACAATTCAAAAAGAAACTAGGTCAACTATGCCTAACAGACCCATGGCATACTCTTCATCCCTCCACTAAAGATTACACCTTTTACTCCCCAGTACACGACACATATAGTCGTATCGATATATGTTCTTCATACACCACTCACTACTGAGCTGGACAAAATCTTCCACCATTGGCTCTATATACCACTCAAACTACGCACCAATTTTTCTAAAACTCTCTATCCCAAGCTCACAAACACCCATAAACACATGGCGATTAAATGAACGCCTCAATGCCTAAAGGCAATTCACCAAACCATCCAAGATTTCCAAACATCAACCACTACAGATGACACCACCCCACCAATCAAATGGGAAGCACTTAAATGTGTTATAAGAGGTATTCTTATACAACATGGAACTCGCCTCAAAAACGAACACAGCACATATAGAAAAACAAACTAGAAATACAACACAAATCTACTAAATCTAGAAAGATCTACCTAGAACTCACAACAGCCAGACAAACACTACTTACAGCATTAGACAAAACCTCAGAAATTCGTCAATCATACAGAAATAGATAAATATAAGAATTTGGCAATAAATGTGGCAAATCCTTGGCTCGCCTACTTTACTACAAGACTATGCGTAACTACATTCCGAAATTAAAATTGAATCTGATTTATTATTATACAAATTGGAGGAGATTGCAGACATCTACAAAGAGACACAAATACCACACAATCCATACAAAAATTAACAAAACTTATATCAACAACACAGCTATACCGTCCCTTACTCAAACCCAAAAAGACACATTAGACCTGCCTTTCACAAAAGAAGAAATTCTACGAGCCATAAAATTATTCCCTAGTGCTAAAAGCCCCGGCCCAGATGGATGTACAGACACTTTCTACAAAACTCTATCCAAAGTTTTAACTCCATTCCTGTTGGAAACCTTTAATGCCATTGACTCTTCCTGCCCATTCACCAGACAAACATTTGAAGCCCAAATAACTGTAATTCCAAAAATTAATAAAGACCCCTCAAACTGCAGTAGCTATCGCCCTATCTCATTATTAAACTTAGACCTAAAATTATATGCCAAAATACTCACTCTCTGATTAGCTGAACACATACCAACCTGGATAAACCTTGAGCAGGTAGGATTTGTCCCAGGAAGAGAAGCTAGAGACAATACCATCAAAACGATTTCACTCGTAGCATATGCTAAAAACCACAGAATACCAATCCCTCGATGTGGAGAAGGCTGGGAGTTTCTGAGGTTGACCCTGTTACAAGCAGGCCTAGGCTCAAACTGCATCTCCAAAATCATGGCTCTATACACCAACAGTAGAAATCTATAACGGCACCCGCCAAGGCTGCCCACAGTCACCACTCCTATACATACTCACAATGGAACACCTAGCAAATGCAATAAGACAAAACCCAGATATCAAAGGAATCACAATTGGCAATACCCAACACAAAATGGCAATATATGCAGATGATCTCTTACTCTTCCTCTCATCCCCACATACTGTATCTCCATACCATCTCCATACCATCCCTACTCAAAGAACTACTAATATACGGCACACTCAGCAATTTTAAGGTAAACTTACAAAAATCAGAAGGACTTAACATAACAATACCCACTAATGAAACCTCACTGATACAAAAGAACTTCTCTTTAAAATTGCAACAAAATACGTTACATATTTAGGGGTCCAAATTATCAAGGACCTATCCAAATTAATATCTATCAATTACTTAACACTACTTGCAAAAATGTCCTCCGACATTGGAATCTCAAAAAATTATCATGGTTTGTTAGAGTAAATGTAATTAAAATTGATGTTTTACCTACGTATTTCAAGCTCTTCCCTTACCCACCCCCACCGAATTCTTTAAAAAACTGCAAAGGATCATTTCAAGATTTATATGGATGAATAAACATAGACTGAAATACCTTACCCGTACAGAAAAGTAAAAACAAAGGAGGACTGGGCCTCCCAGACCTCAAATTATATCATATGGCTGCTTGCCTATCTCATATACAGGACTGGATCTACAACAACCCTAAAAATAGACCCAGTCCAGAAAACTGACCATATTTTGCCAAATATACTACACAACTACGGGACTACCTCATCCATCGATATACACTATCAGAAAGACCCGGACCATTATCCCCAATACTACATAACCCAGCTTTCCCCCCCAGATGTACCTCAAAAATATTCCTGGCATGGACAGCCACAGAATCTCCATACTAAATATGAAAAAATAACTTCCCCTTGAAGAACTTCTCAAACAGCAAGATCAAACCAAATGTTCCTGGATACAATATCAACAACTAAATAATTTCTTTACAACTATATACAATACTAAACAGAAATACCCATCATTAATGCCCTTCACCAAACTAACAGACACAGGTGATCATTAATCGCACAGATGAACTGGAATATGAAGCTCCCCCTCCTCTCTTTTCTGTTTGCCTGCTAAATGCACTGCCGAAGCCAAAGCAGGTAACTTAACAACAGAGCAGCTGCTGGACCAATCATCATTGCATAGTGTCCAAGGCAGTTGATAATATTTAAAAACCACTGCCTTGGTTGGAAATGGCTGCCGCTTGCCTGTTTTGCTAGTTCCATCTTCTGGGACATTCTCCAACCAACCTGCATTGCAACCAACCCAGTAAGCATGTGCCTCTTTATTTGCTGCTCCCTTTGACTTCAGGCAGGATCAAGATTTTTTTCTCATGTTGCCTCAGTGGAGCAACGCTCCTGCTGATTAATCAAAGTGGAGGATCTCCTCCCATCACTCTGAGAATATATTAGTTCAAATAGCAGAAAATTTGGTTGGTACAATAAACCTGCACATATCAAGACCTGTGTGTTCATGTATACTCCCTAACGCTGCTATTCTGTTACTTATACCAGGTGTTTGTGGAAAGCCAGAGGGAAGATCCCACAGAGTTGTATGTAGGATCAATAATGGACAGAACACTCCAACTGCTGGGATACCCACTATAATGTTCCAAATGATATTCTGCAGGCTGATAACCCCATGTAAAAGGAGACATCTATGGTAATCATAACACACCTATCCAAATTATCCAATACATCTGTAATATCTCTGATATAATACCTTAAATGAAAGGGCCATATTTATAAACCATCATTATCGGTAAGCACCAGTCATCAATTAACAACTGCAGTTTTGTACAGAGTCAGTATCACTCTCTATTGCCTCCTCTAGGCAATGCACTGAGCTTATAAAGACTCTCGCTGCATAGTGAATGGGTTTTTCCCATTCCGAAACTTTAACACCAGTTTTTTACCACCGCAACCACCTTACGTTATGTCTTAAAGTCAAGTTAACCTTTGTACGTGGGAAAGAGCTGATAATGGCTCTCTGTACATAGCACTGTTAATGATTGCAGTCTTAGTTAAAAGGTCATTCCAGTGGTTGAAACCACATTTTGTTATTCAGTTTTATTGAAGAAAGGGAGGTAAGGAAGCTGTGTCTTACCTTCCGTTCTTCAATAAAACGTTCAGGATTCTGATGTGTAATCATATGCGACAATAGTTTCTTTTTGTCTGGTATATATATTTTGTTGAGGGCAGCATTTTTGAGGCTTCTGCACCCAGTGTTAGTTCAGAGTGCATTGGACTATATACATTTTGAAGTCCCTCCATTCCCCTTATTAATTTAGTTGCCCTTCTCTGAACTGCTTCCATTTCCAAGATGTCCCTTTTGTATATGGGATTCCAAAACTGCACCACATATTCCAAATGAAGCCTTACCAGTGCCTTGTAAAGAGGGAGAATAATATCTTTCTCTTTTGAATCTATTCCCCTCTTTATACAAGACAATATCTTGCTAGCTCTAGCTACCATATCCCCTACTGTTATAGCCTAGGACTGAACCCCTTTATATTCCCCATATTATATCCATAGACTACCTGTCCAGTCATATCCATATCCCCTACTGTTATATCCTAGGACTAAATCCCTTTATATTACCCATATTATATTCATTGACTACTTGTCCAGTTATACCCATATCTCCTACTGTTATATCCTAGGTCTGGCCCTTTTATATTCCCCATATTATATCCATAGACTACCTGTCTAATCATACTCATATCCTCTACTGTTATATCCTAGGACTGAACCCCTTTATATTTCCATATTATATCCAAAGACTACCTGTCCAATCATACCCATATCCCCTACTGTTATATCCTTGGACTGAACCCCTTTATATTCCCCATATTATATCCATAGACTACCTGTCCAATCATACCCATATCCCCTACTGTTATATCCTAGGACTGAACCCCTTTATATTACCATATTATAGCCATAGACTACCTGTCTAATCATACTCATATCCTCTACTGTTATATCCTAGGACTGAACCCCTTTATATTCCCATATTATATCCATAGACTACCTGTCCAATCATACCCATATCCCCTACTATTATATCCTAGGACTGAACCCTTTTATATTCCCATATTATATCCATAGACAACCTGTCCGATCTTACCTATATCATCTACTGTTATATCCTAGGACTGAACCCCTTTATATTCCCATATTATATCCATAGACTACCTGTCTAATCATACCCATATCCCCCTACTGTTATATCTTAGGACTGAACCCCTTTATATTCCCATATTATATCCATAGACCACCTGTCCAACCATACCCATATCCCCTACTGTTATATCCTAGGACTGAACCCCTTTATATTGCCCATATTATATCCATAGACTTCCTGTCCAATCATACCCATATCACCTACTGTTATATCCTAGGACTGAACCCTTTTATATTTGCCATATTATATCCATAGACTACCTGTCCAATCATACCCATATCACCCTACTGTTATATCCTAGGACTGAACCCCTTTATATTCCCATATTATATCCATAGACTACCTGTCCAATCATACTCATATCACCCTACTGTTATATCCTAGTACTGAACCCCTTTATATTCCTCATATTATATCCATGGACTACCTGTCTAATCATACCCATATCCCCTACTGTTATATCCAAGGACTGAACCCCTTTTTACTACCCATATTATAGCCATAGACTACCTGTCCAATCGTACCCATATTACCCTACTGTTATATCCTAGGACTGAACCGCTTTATATTCCCCATATTATAGCCATAGACTACCTGTCCAATCATACCCATATCCCCTACTGTTATATCCTAGGACTGAACCCCTTTATATTCCCCATATTATATCCATAGACTACCTGTCCAATCATACCCATATCCCCTACTGTTATATCCTAGGACTGAACCCCTTTAATTCCCCATATTATACCATAGACTACCTGTCCATCATACCCTATCCCTACTGTTATATCCTAGGACTGAACCCTTTATATTCCCCATATTATATCCATAGACTACCTGTCCAATCATACCCATATCCCCTACTGTTATATCCTAGGATGAACCCCTTATATTCCCCATATTATATCCATAGACTACCTGTCCATCATACCCATATCCCTACTGTTATTCCTAGGACTGAACCCCTTTATATTCCCCATATTATATCCATAGACTACCTGTCCAATCATCCCATATCCCCTACTGTTATATCCTAGGACTGAACCCCTTTATATACCATATTATTCCATAGACTACCTGTCAATCATACCCATATCCCTACTGTTAATCCTAGGACTGAACCCCTTTATACCCATATATATCCTAGACTACCTGTCCAATCATACCCAATCCCTACTGTTATATCCTAGGACTGAACCCCTTTATATTCCCCATATTATATCCATAGACTACCTGTCCAATCATACCCATATCACCTACTGTTATATCCTAGGACTGAACCCCTTTATATTCCCAATATATCCATAGACTACTGTCCAATCATACCCATATCACCTACTGTTATATCCTAGGACTGAACCCCTTATATTCCCCATATTATATCCATAGACTACCTGTCCAATCATACCCATATCCCCTCTGTTATATCCTAGGACTGAAC
Source organism: Hymenochirus boettgeri (assembly GCA_019447015.1). NCBI lineage: Eukaryota > Metazoa > Chordata > Amphibia > Anura > Pipidae > Hymenochirus > Hymenochirus boettgeri. Next base: position 209,260 of record JAACNH010000060.1, read on the forward strand.
CCCTTTATATTATCCCTATATATCCATAGACTACCTGTCTAATCATACCCATATCCCTACTGTTAAATCCTAGGACTGAACCCCTTATATTCCCATATTATATCCATAGCCTACCTGTCCAATCATACCCATATCCCTACTGTTATATCTAGGACTGAACCCCTTATATATCCCCATATTATATCCATAGACTACCTGTCCATCATACCCATATCCCTACTGTTTAATCCTAGGACTGAACCCCTTATATTCCCCATATTATATCCATAGACTACCTGTCAATCATACCCATATCCCCTACTGTTATATCCAGGACTGAACCCCTTATATTCCCCATATTATATCCATAGACTACCTGTCCAATCATACCCATATACCCTACTGTTATATCTTAGGACTGAACCCCTTTATATTCCCATATTATATCCATAGACACCTGTCCAACCATACCCATATCCCCTACTGTTATATCCTAGACTGAACCCCTTTATATTCCCATATTATATCCTAGACTCTGTCCAATCATACCCATTATCCCTACTGTTATATCCAGGACTGAACCCTTTTATATTCCATATTATATCCATAGACTACCTGTCCAATCATACCCATATCACCCTACTGTTTATATCCTAGGACTGAACCCCTTTATATCCCATATTATATCCATAACTACCTGTCCAATCATACCATATCCCCTACTGTTATATCCTAGACTGAACCCCTTTATATTCCTCCATATTATCCATGACTACCTGCTAATCATACCCATATCCCCTACTGTTATATCCAAGGACTGAACCCCTTTTTACTACCCATATTATAGCCATAACTACCTGTCCAATCTACCCATATACCCTACTGTTAATCCTAGGACGAACCCCTTTATATTCCCCATATATAGCCATAGACTACCTGTCCAATCATACCCATATCCCCTACTGTTATATCCTAGGACTGAACCCCTTTATATTCCCATATTATATCCATAGAATACCTGTCTAATCATACCCATATCCCCTACTGTTATATCCTAGGACTGAACCCCTTTATATTCCCCATATTATATCCATAGACTACCTGTCCAATCATACCCATATATAAAGGGGTTCAGTCCTAGGATATAACAGTAGGGGATATGGGTTGATTGATACATGTCATGGATATAATATGGGAATATAAAGGGTTCAGTCCTAGGATATAACAGTAGGGATATGGGTATGATTGGACGGTAGTCTATGGTATAATATGGGGAATATAAAGGTTTCAGTCCTAGGATATAACAGTAGGGTAATATGGGTATGATTGGACAGGTAGTCTATGGTATAATATGGGTATAAAAGGGGTTCAGTCCTGGATATAACAGTAGGGATATGGGTTGATTGACAGGTAGTCATGGATATAATATGGAATATAAAGGGGTTCAGTCTAGGATATAACAGTAGGGGATATGGTATGATTGGACAGGTAGTCTATGGTATAATATGGGAATATAAAGGGGTTCAGTCCTAGGATATAACGTAGGGTGATATGGGTATGATTGGACAGGTTCTATGGATATAATATGGAATATAAAGGGTTCAGTCCATGATATAACAGTAGGTGATATGGGTATGATTGGACAGAAGTCTATGGATATAATATGGGAATATAAAGGGGTTCAGTCCTAGGATATAACAGTAGGGGATATGGGTATGGTTGGACAGGTGGTCTATGGATATAATATGGGAATAAGGGGTTCAGTCCTAGATTAACAGTAGGTATATGGGTATGATTGGACAGGTAGTCTATGGATATAATATGGGGAAATTAAAGGGGTTCAGTCCTAGGATATAACAGTAGGGGATATGGGTATGATTAGACAGGTAGTCTATGGATAATATGGGGAATATAAAGGGTTTTCAGTCCTAGGATATAACAGTAGGGGATATGGGTATGATTGGACAGGTAGTCTATGGATATAATATGGGGATATAAAGGGGTTCAGTCCTAGATATAACAGTAGGATATGGGTATGATTGGACGGTAGTCTATGGATATAATATGGGAATATAAGGGGTTCAGTCCTAGGATATACCATTAGAGGATATGGGTATGATTAGACAGGTAGTCTATGGATATAATATAGGAATATAAAGGGGTTCAGTCCTAGGATATAACAGTAGGGGATATGGGTATGATTGGACAGGTAGTCTATGGATATAATATGGGGAATATAAAGGGGTTCAGTCCTAGGATATAACAGTAGGTGATATGGGTATGATTGGACAGGTAGTCTATGGATATAATATGGAATATAAGGGGTTCAGTCCTAGGATATAACAGTAGGTGATATGGGTATGATTGGACAGGTAGTCTATGGATATAATATGGGGAATATAAAGGGGTTCAGTCCTAGGATATAACAGTATATGGGTATGATTGGACAATAGTCTATGGATATATATGGTAAATAAAGGGGTTCAGTCCTAGGATATACAGTAGGGGATGGGTATGATTAACAGGTGTCTATGGAATAATATGGTAATATAAAGGGGTTCAGTCTAGAGATAACAGTAGGGGATATGGGTATGATTGGCAGGTAGTCTATGGATATAATATGGGGAATATAAAGGGGTTCAGTCCTAGGATATAACAGTAGGGATATGGGTATGATTGGACAGGTAGTCTATGGATATATAGGGGAATATAAAGGGGTTCAGTCTCTAGGATATAACAGTAGGGGATATGGGTATGATTGGACAGGTAGTCTATGGATATATGGGGAATATAAAGGGGTTCAGTCCTAGGATATAACAGTAGGTGATATGGGTATGATTGGACAGGTAGTCTATGGATATAATATGGGGAATATAAAGGGGTTCAGTCTTAGGATATAACAGTAGGGGATAGGGTATGATTGGACAGGTAGTCTATGGATATAATATGGGGAATATAAAGGGGTTCAGTCCTAGGATATAACAGTAGGGGATATGGTATGATTGGACAGATAGTCTATGGATATAATATGGGAATATAAAGGGTTCAGTCCTAGGATATAACAGTAGGGGATTGGGTATGATTGGACAGGTAGTCTATGGATATAATATGGGAATATAAGGGTTCAGTCCTAGGATATACAGTAGGGATATGGTATGATTGGCAGGTAGTCTATGGATATAATATGGGAATATAAAGGGGTTCAGTCCTAGGATATAACAGTAGGGGTATGGGTATGATTGGACAGGTAGTCTATGGATATAATATGGGGATATAAAGGGTTCAGTCCTAGGATATAACAGTAGGGGATATGGGTATGATTGGACAGGTAGTCTTTGGATATAATATGGAAATATAAAGGGGTTCAGTCCAGGATAAAACAGTAGGGGATATGGGTATGATTGGACAGGTAGTCTTTGGATATAATATGGAAATATAAAGGGGTTCAGTCCTAGGATATAACAGTAGGGATATGGGTATGATTGGACAGGAAGTCTATGGATATAATATGGGAATATAAAGGGGTTCAGTCCTAGGATATAACAGTAGGGATATGGGTATGATTGGACAGGTAGTCTATGGATATAATATGGGGAATATAAAGGTGTTCAGTCCTAGGATATAACAGTACGGGATATGGGTATAATTGGACAGGTAGTCTATGGATATAATATGGGGAATATAAAGGGATTCAGTCCTAGGATATAACAGTAGGGGATATGGGTATGATTGGACAGGTAGTCTTTGGATATAATATGGAAATATAAAGGGGTTCAGTCCTAGGATATAACAGTAGGTGATATGGGTATGATTGGACAGGTAGTCTATGGATATAATATGGGAATATAAAGGTATTCAGTCCTAGGATATAACAGTAGGGATATGGGTATGATTGGACAGGTAGTCTGTGGATATAATATGGGGAATATAAAGGGGTTCAGTCCTAGGATATAACCGTAGGGGATATGGGTATGATTGGACAGGTAGTCTATGGATATAATATGGAGAATATAAAGAGGTTCAGTCCTAGGATATAACAGTAGGTGATATGGTATGATTGGACACGTAGTCTATGGATATAATATGGGATATATAAAGGGGTTCAGTCCTAGGATATAACAGTAGGGATATGGGTATGATTGGACAGGTAGTCTATGGCTATAATATGGGGAATATAAAGGGGTTCAGTACTAGGATATAACAGTAGGGATATGGGTATGATTGGACAGGTAGTCTATGGATATATATGGGAATATAAAGGGGTTCAGTCCTAGGATATAACAGTAGGGATATGGGTATGAATGGACAGGTAGTCTATGGATATAATATGGAGAATATAAAGAGGTTCAGTCCTAGGATATAACAGTAGGGATATGGGTATGATTGGACAGGTAGTCTATGGATATAATATGGGTAATATAAAGGGATTTAGTCCTAGGATATAACAGTAGGGGATATGGATATGACTGGACAGGTAGTCTATGGATATAATATTGGGAATATAAAGGGGTTCAGTCCTAGGCTATAACAGTAGGGGATATGGTAGCTAGAGCTAGCAAGATATTGTCTTGTATAAAGAGGGGAATAGATTCAAAAGAGAAAGATATTATTCTCCCTCTTTACAAGGCACTGGTAAGGTTCATTTGGAATATGTGGTGCAGTTTTGAATCCCATATACAAAAGGGACATCTTAATGGAAGCAGTTCAGAAGGGCAACTAAATTAATAAGGGGAATGGAGGGACTTCAAAATGTATATAGTCCAATGCACTCTGAACTAACACTGGTGCAGAAGCCTCAAAAATGCTGCCCTCAACAAAATATATACCAGACAAAAAGAAACTATTGTCGCATATGATTACACATCAGAATCTGAACGTTTTATTGAAGAACGGAAGGTAACACAGCTTCCTTACCTCCCTTTCTTCAATAAAACTGAATACAAATGGTTTCAACCACTGGAATGACCTTTTAACTAGACGGCATCTTAACGTGTTTTGAGCTTGTCGGCTCATTCAGCTCTTTCCCACGTACAAGGTTAACTTTATTAGACATAACGTAAGGTGGTTGCGGTGGTAAAAAACTGGTGTTAAAGTTTCGGAATGGGAAAAACCCTTTCACTATGCAGCGAGAGTCTTTATAAGCTCAGTGCATTGCCTAGAGAGAGCAATAGAGAGTGATACTGACTCTGTACAAAACTGCAGTTGGGTGAGATGGGTATGATTGGACAGGAAGTCTATGGATAATATGGGAATATAAAGGGGTTCAGTCCTAGGATATAACAGTAGGGGAATGGGTATGGTGGACAGGTGTCTAGGATATAATATGGGAATATAAAGGGGTTCAGTCCTAGGATATAACAGTAGGTATATGGGATATGATGGACAGGTAGTCTATGGATATAATATGGGAATATAAAGGGGTTCAGTCCTAGGATATAACAGTAGGGATATGGGTATGATTAGACAGGTAGTCTATGGATATATAATATGGGAATATAAAGGGGTTCAGTCCTAGGATATAACAGTAGGGATATGGGTATGATTGGACAGGTAGTCTATGGATATAATATGGGGATATAAAAGGGGTTAGTCCTAGATATAACAGTAGGGATATGGGTTGTATGATGGACAAGGTAGTCTATGGATATAATATGGGGAATATAAAGGGTTCAGTCCTAGGATATAACAGTAGGGATATGGTATGATTAGACAGGTGAGTCTATGGAATTAAATGGAATATAAAGGGGTCAGTTAGGATATAACAGTAGGGGATATGGGTATGATGGACAGGTAGTCTATGGATATAATATGGGGAATATAAAGGGGTTCAGTCCTAGGATAAACAGTAGGGGATATGGGTATGATTGGACAGGTAGTTATGGATATAATATGGGAATATAAAGGGGTTCAGTTCTAGGATATAACAGTAGGGTTATGGGTATGATTGGACAGGTAGTCTATGGATATAATATGGGGAATATAAAGGGGTTCAGTCCTAGGATATAACAGTAGGTGATATGGGTATGATTGGACAGATAGTCTATGGATATGATATGGGAATATAAAGGGGTTCAGTCCTAGGATATAACAGTAGGGGATATGGGTATGATTGGACAGGTAGTCTATGGAAATAATATGGTAATATAAAGGGGTTCAGTCCTAGGATATAACAGTAGGGGATATGGGTATGATGGACAGGTAGTCTATGGATATAATATGGGGAATATAAAGGGGTTCAGTCCTAGGATAAACAGGGGGATATGGGTATGATTGGACAGGTAGTCTATGGATATAATATGGGAATATAAAGGGTTCAGTCCTAGGATATAACAGTAGGGATATGGGTATGATTGGACAGGTAGTCTATGGATATAATATGGGAATATAAAGGGGTTCAGTCCTAGGATATAACAGTAGGGATATGGGTATGATTGGACAGGTAGTCTATGGATATAATATGGGAATATAAAGGGGTTCAGTCCTAGGATATAACAGTAGGGGATATGGGTATGATTGGACAGGTAGTCTATGGATATTATATGGGGAATATAAAGGGGTTCAGTCCTAGGATATAACAGTAGGGGATATTCCCCATATTATATCCATAGACTACCTGTCCAATCATACCCATATCACCTTCTGTTATATCCTAGGACTGAACCCCTTTATATTCCCCATATTATATCCATAGACTACCTGTCCAATCATTCCCATATCCCTACTGTTATATCCTAGGACTGAACCCCTTTATATTCCCATATTATATCCATAGACTACCTGTCCAATCATACCATATCCTACTTGTTATATCCTAGAGACTGAACCCCTTTATATTCCCATATTATATCCATAGACACCTGTCCAATCATACCCCTATCCCCTACTGTTATATCCTAGGACTGAACCCCTTTTATTTCCCATATTATATCCATAGACTACCTGTCCAATCATACCCATATCCCTACTGTTATATCCTAGGACTGAACCCCTTTATATTCCATATTATATCCATATCTACCTGTCCAATCATACCCATATCCCTACTGTTATATCCAGGACTGAACCCCTTTATATTTCCTATTATATCCAATAGACATACCTGCCCATCATACCCTTATCCCTACTGTTATATCCTAGGACTGACCCCTTTATATTCCCCATATTATATCCATAGACTACCTGTCCAATCATACCCATATCCCTACTGTTATACCTAGGACTGAACCCCTTTATATTCCATATTATATCCATAGACTACCTGTCCAATCATACCCATATCCCTACTGTTTATCCTAGGACTGAACCCCTTTATATTCCCATATTATATCCATAGACTACCTGTCCAATCATACCCATATCCCTACGTGTATATCCTAGGACTGAACCCTTTTATATTCCCATATATATATCCATAGACTACCTGCCAATCATCCTCATATCCCTACTGTTATATCCTAGGACTGAACCCTTTATATTCCCCATATTATATCCATAGACCTGTCCAATCATACCCATATCCCTACTGTTATATCTAGGATGAACCCCTTATATATCCCATATTATATCCATAGACTACCTGTCCATCATACCATATCCATATCCCCTACGGTTATATCCTAGGACTGAACCCTTTATATTCCCCATATTATATCCATAGACTACCTGTCCAATCTAACCCAATCCCTACTGTATTATCCTAGGACTGAACCCCTTTATATCCCCATATTATATCCATAGACTACCTGTCCAATCATATCCCATATCCCCTACTGTTATATCCTAGGACTGAACCCTTATATTCCTCCATATTATATCCATAGACTACCTGTCCAATCATACCCATATCCCTACTGTATAATCCTAGACTACCCTTTATATTCCCATATTATATCCATAGACTAACCTGTCCAATCATACCATATCCCCTACTGTTTATCCTAGGACTGAACCCCTTTATATTCCCCATATTATATCCATAGACTACCTGTCAATCATACCCATATCCCACTACTGTTATAATCCTAGGACTGAACCCTTTATTATCCCCATATTATCCATAGACTACCTGTCCAATCATACCATATCCCCTACTGTTTATCCTAGGACTGAACCCCTTTATATTCCCATATTATATCCTAACTATACCTGTCCATCATACCCATATCCCCTACTGTTATATCCTAGGACTGACCCCTTTATATTCCCCATATTATATCCATAGACTACCTGTCCAATCATACCATATCCCTACTGTTATATCCTAGGACCTGAACCCCTTTTATTCCCCTATTATATCCATAGACTACCTGTCCAATCATACCCATATCCCTACTGTTATATCCTAGGACTGAACCCCTTTAATTCCCCATATTATATCCATAGACTACCTGTCAATCATACCACATATCCCTACGTTTATATCCTAGGACTGAACCCCTTTATTATCCCCATATTATTCCATAGACTACCTGTCCAATCATACCCATCCCTACTGTTATATTCTAGACTGAACCCTTTTATATCCCCAATTATATCCATAGACTACCTGTCCAATCATACCCATATCCCTACTGTTATATCCTAGGACTGAACCCTTTATATTCCCATATTATATCCATAGACTACCTGTCCAATCATACCCATATCCCTACTGTTATACCCTAGGACTGAACCCCTTTATATTCCCCATAAAGTTATAAGATTAAGAATGTTACATCTAGCATCTAAAAGTGTATCTGTGTCTTTCTCCTCTAGACAGCCCTCTCTTGGCAGAGATCACTTAGCTGGAAATAGGAGCTAGGAAAGTGGTCAGCTCTGTATACCTGGTGTCAGTGCATGACAGAACTTCACATGTAGCTTTGCATTAGTTAAGTTTTTGATGGTTTAGGTATAGTATAGTACTTGAGGTTTAAGAAAGACATACATCCAATTAGTCCAACCTATTTAGCAATTCCCACATTTCCTCCCTGGATCCAGAGTTGATCCAGCGGAAGGCAAAAAAATGTATGGAGGGTAAAACAAAAATCATTTCTGACTCCAATTGGCAATATGAAATATACCTAGATCAACTCTACTCGATCTACTCTACTCTTCAGTCTGACATGTTCTATTGGTGAACAATGCCCCAGTTAGTGTTTTGTATGGCCTGTTAATATATTTATACACAGTAATCATATACCCACGCACGCGCCTTTTCTCGAGTGTTCATAACTTTAATGTATCCAATCTGTCTTCATATTCAAGCTCCCCATTCCTTTTATTAATTTAGCTGCCCTTCTCTGAACCCTTTCCATTTCCAAGATGTCCTTTTTGTACACAGGATTCCAAAACTGCACTGCATATTCCAAATGAGGCCTTACCAATGCTTTGTATGGTTAGGTATGGTTGCCATGGAAACAGAAGAGTAGGTTTGGTTATGAGGATGTATCAGTAGGTGTGTGTACCTGTGTTTGTGGTATGTTTTTGTATTTTAGATTATAAAGCTAAATTATTTGATGGTTTATGTATGGTTGCCACAGAAACAAAAGGGTAGGTTGGGTTGTGAGTGTATATTGGTAATTGCGGGTAGCTGTATCTGTGTGGTGTTAGGGGGTATGTTTTTGTATTTTAGACTAAAAAACTAAAGTTTTTGATGATTTAGGTATGTATGCTTTGGAAACAGAAGAGTAGGTTGGATTGTGAGGGTCTATCAGTAGGTGTGTGTACCTGCGTCTGTGTGGTACTTGGGAGCATGTTTTTGGATTTGGGACAGCAAAACCAACTTTTTAATAGTTTAGCTGTGGTTGCCATTGAAATGGAAGAGTAAGTTTGGTTGTGATGGTATATCAGTAGGTGTGTTGTGTACCTGTTTTAATGGGGTGTTAGGAGGTATATTTTTGCATGTGTTTTTAACCCACCGCTAGTAAAAATTAATTGACAATCTAGTTACGCACCTTACGTTTCATCCCCTTCTCCTCTAGACTAGTGATGGCCGAACTTCATAAACTTCAGTAAAAGTTCGAAAGTTCGAATTCGGACCCATTAAAATCAATGGGGAGTTTGAAAAGTCCAGATGATTTACAGCTAAACTAAAAATGGTAATTTACTGTAAATGGCTGTGGCACCTGGGAAAGGTCTGGGGAACATGTCACCATCACCAAAACTTTTTAAACATTTCTTAAACATGAGCAGGCAATTGTTGGGTTTTGCGCAAGCTACATTCGAGGGTTAAGGCCAATTTGAGGGTTAACGAACGATACTTTCGAGGATTGGTGAAAATTGAACCATAAATTTGAGGATTACCGAAATAGAACCATACTTTGGTGGATTACCGAAAATACTCCGCGAACAATACATTCTAGGGTTAGCGAAAACGATCCATAAATTCAAGGGTTACCGAAAACTAACAATACTTTCGAGGGTTACTGAAAATCGAAGGGTTTTGAGGGTTAGCGAATGATACATTCTAGGGTTAGCAAAAATGATCCATACATTCGAGGGTTACCGAAAACAAATTATACATTCAAGGGTTAGCGAACGCCCGGTAAATTTGATAATTATATAAAATATGGCCGTGAGTCTGGAAAGTCCAAGAAATCCGGGTCCAGGATAGTTTGAGAAGTCTGAGTCCATTTGGACTTGTTAAGTTCGACTCGAACTCAGGTTCGAGTTCTAGTCCATCTCTACTCTAGACTGTAAGCTCTCTTGGGCAGGGCCCTCCTTTCTATTGTACCACGGTAATGCTGTAACTTTACTCACATACTGAATGCTGCTGGACCTGCACTTAGAATTATTTGCACATTGTACTACATGCACTAGCCTTGTATGTAACATGTTTTTTCTCCTCATATGTATTATTGCAACTGTAATGGGCCACAGAAGATGTTGGTGTAGTATAAATCCACAATATTATTATTATTATTATTATTATTATTATTATTATTATTATTATTATTATTATTATTATTAGGATATTATTATTATCATTATTAGATTATTAGTATTATTGAGAATAATAATAATAATAATAATAATAATAATAATAATAATAATAATAATTTAAGGCCATATAACTTTTTATGATTTACGTGTGTTTGCCATTGAAACAGAAGGTAATGTTACACAGTAGAAAGTAATCCAAAAGATATTTATTAAAACATTATTAAAACTACATGTGACATTTCAGTGTGAAGTACCTTCATCAGACATATAAGAAGGTAAGGTTAGGTTGTGAGGATAGATCAGTGTGTGTGTACCTGTATCTGTGTGGTGTTAGAGGTATGCTTTTTGCATTTTAGTCCATAAAACAAACTTTTTTTGATGGTTTAGGCATGTTGCCATAGAAACGGAAGGGTAGGTTGGGTTGTGAGGGTGTATCAGTATGTGCGTGTACCAGTGACTGTGTGGTGTTAGGGAGTATGGGCCTTATCTATAAAAGATCGCTATCGTTATCATAAAATACTGATCGTTATCGTAAAATAACGACCGGTATTTACTGATAACGACCAGTATTTACCGATAACGACCGGTATTTACAGATAACGACCAGTTCACCGTTATCGTTAAATACCGGTCGTTATCATTAAATATCGGTCATTATCATTTAATACCGGTCGTTATCATTAAATATCGGTCGTTATCATTAAATATCGGTCGTTATCGGTAAATACCGGTCGTTATCAGTAAATACCGGTCGTTATTTCATGATAACGACCGTTATTTTTTCTATAAAGATAGTGATCTTTTATAAATAGGGCCCTATGTTTTGGATTTGGGACCGTAAAATTAACTTTTTAATAGTTAAGGTATGGTTGCCATTGAAATGAAAGAGTTAGATGGGTTATGATGGTATTTCAGAAGGTGTGTGTGGCCTTAGGGCGTATGTTTTTGCATTTTAGACCATAAAACCATTTTTTTGATAATTTAGGTATAGTTGCTATGGAAACCAAAGGGTAGGTAGGGTTATGAGGGTGTTAGTAGGTGTGTGTACTTTGGTGTTAGGGGTATTTTATTTTTAGACCATCAGTATGTATCATTATGTGTGTGTACCAGTGACTGTGTGGTGTTAGGGAGTATGTTTTGGATTTGGGACCATAAAATTACCATAAAATGGTATTGTTGCCATTGAAATAAAAGAGTAAGATGGGTTATGATTTCAGAAGGTGTTTGGAAGGTATTTCGGAAGGAGTGTGTACCTGTGTTCATGTAGCATTCGAGGGAGTATTTTTGCATTTTAGGCCATAAAACTAACTTTTTGATTATTTAGGTATGGTTGCTATGGACACCAAAGGGTAGGTTAGGTTGTGAGGGTGTGTCAGTAGGTGCGTGTACTTGTGTCTACTTGGTGTTAGTAGGTTTTTAATTTTTTTTATACCATACAACTAACCTTTTGATGATTTAGGTATTGTTGCCATGGAAACTGAAGAGAAGGGTGAGTTGGGTTGTGATGTATCAGTAGGTGTGTACTTGTAGGGGGTATCTTTTTTTTTCTTTCTTACAATAAAATGAACTTTAATTATTTAAGTATGGTTGGGTTGTAAGGGTTTATCACTAGGTGTGTATACCGGTGTCTATGTGGTGTTAGGGGGCAGGTTTTTGAAAGTTAGACCATAAAACCAATCTTTTAAAGATTTAAATGTTGTTTCCATGGAACTTAAGAGAAGATTTTGGATGGTTTAGGTGTCTGTACCTGTGTCTGTGTGGTGTTAGGGGGCAGGTTTTGCATTTTAGGTCATAATTCTTTTTATGATTTAGGTATTGTTGCAATAGAAACTGAAGGTTGGTTTGTGAGGGTGTATCAATAAATGTGTTTTTGTGGTCCTATGTTTTGTTTTGGTTTTTCTGCATTTTAGGCCATAAAACTAACCTTTTTGGTGATTTGGGATGGTTGTTGTAGAGACAGAAAGGTAGGTTGGGTTGTAAGGATATATCAGTAGGTGTGTTTACCAGTGTCTTTGGGGTGTTAGGGAGTATGTCTTTATGTTTGGGACTTTAAAACTAACCTTTTTGATGGTATTTTTAGGTATTTTTGCCTTGAAACATTAAGGGTATTAAGGTTGAATTGGGAGATTGAATTGGGAGGGTGTATCAGTTGGTGTGTGTGTGTGTGTGGTGTTTTTGCATTTTAGTCCCTAAAACTTTTTTTATTATTATTTAGGTATGGTTGCCTTAAAACAATAAGGGTAGGTTGGATTGGGAGGGTTCTCCTTTGTGTGGGGTTCTTTTTTTTACATTTTACACGTAATCTTAGGGTATCAGTTACTAACAGGACAACAGATTGCGAGGGATTTTGTTTAGTTTACAATATAAGAAAATATAACATACTTTGAACATTCAAGTTTTGCATAAATATCATCAGTAGTAATTCTGTTGCTTGTAGATAAATGTCCAGTCATGATCCCTCCAATGATAATGTCTCCTTCCATGATATATTCAAATTCCATTATTGGTCTAATTATTTGGAGGTGACAGGCAGGTTTGACATTCTGAATTCCACATCTGAAAGGTCCCATAGACAGGATGGTTAAGGATACCAGCAATTTGATGGGTCTAGTTATAGTTCTAATTCCCTGTCTTGTCCATCCAAAGAGAAAAATTTGCCTATGTACAAAACACATTATCAACCCATCTTTATAATAGTCAGTGATACAGAGTGACATAGGGGGTAGAGGATTCAGCTTCATCTGTAGATCAGTGTAAGGAACTGGATAATCCAGCCATCATTATATAGAGACCAGAGAGAGGATCTGTGTACAGATATGCCCCTGGGATCTGTCTAATCCAGACATATTTAATTAACAGTCATTACATCTGGTTAGTGCAGATAACAGTAATACACAATGTTTTTGAAACAAGTCCTCCTGTACAATCTAAATTGGGTTGATGATAAAATGCTTGAAAATTATTATTATTTTTTTTTAATTCATTTGTTTTATTAAGACCAAAAAACAAGTTTCACCATTAATTTTTTTTTAAACAAAAAGAAACGAATATGTCATTTTATTTCCCCTCCAAACTATACCCATTTATGTGTAGGAAAAATATACTGGTGTCAGTTTGTATTAACCTCTTCAGTGGCAGAAAGTTTTCCCACATTACGACCGTTCTCTGCCAGAAGAATTTTCAGGATTTTGCAATCATATCTTTAGTAAAGTTTTACAGTAAGAAAACCCACAAGAAGTAGGGAAAAGGAGTACCTTAATTCTCCACTGGCTGCACCTCTCCTTTAGAGAGAGTTTAATTCTTCCTAATGAAGACACGTTACATTTTTTAAATATTAAATAAAGAATACTACAATACATAAAACAGAGAGTGCCCGGGTCCTCTCTATTTGTGTAGAATAACTCCTAAATTAACTAAATTATCCCCACAACCGAGTGAGAATGAAACTGCCAAATTTTGTTCTGACGTTGTCTGAAAATCCAATTCAAACCCAATTCAATCACATTTTTTTCAAATTTTCAATCATAATATTTGAATAATCAATTACAATTTCAGAATTTTCAATAGGAATTTTTGATATTCTAATGAAATTCTTAGATTTATCTAACAAAGTTTTGATTTTCTAACAAGAACTTTGTGTTAGTTATTCATTTTCCAATACAAAGTAAAAATAAGAGTTCAACATTAGTATATGTTTACCACATTAGAACCTTTTACAGCCATATAAGTACATAAGATAAAACTTTAATATCCGTTAATATTCTCTTTACATTACTTTAAATCAGATGTAATCTTAAGATTAACTCTTTCTATATTCCATTTCTGTTTATATTTCTGATGTGATCTACAGTACTGGTAGGACTACATATCTCTATATTTTTTGCACATTTCACAATGTTTTACTGTGTGTTTCAACTTACCATTGACCCATAGTAAATATACTTTGTTGTCATTTTAACGTAAATTTATTGGTTGATATTTTAGTTTTGTGATTTAATGATTTGTAATATACCTTTACTGTTCATTGTAGTATTTAGTAATATTATCTATACTTGTTGAATGCTTTACATCTTTCAAATGGCACAATTGAGTAAATATATCATCCATATTGTTAGGTGTTTTACTACCAGTGTTTTAGTGGTGCCAGATAATGCATATACATTCCTCCTGGTCTTTTTGCTCTTAGTGAGCATAATTTAATTTTGTGTTTTTTATTTCTCCAAATGTACAGTAGTCTGTAAATATTTTGTTTGTTTGGAGAATAATTTATTGGGTATTTGTATTGGTAGTAACCTAAACAAGTATAGATATTTTGGTATGATCATCATTTTAAATGTTGATATTTTTTCAGTTAGTGATTTTTGTTTTTTACCATTTAAATTTGTAAATTTGTTCTGTAGTCTAGATTTATTTATTTTTGGGGGATATTTATGTTTATAGCTAGTATTGATGATTTTGTTGAGTTTATATTGGGATTTATTGCTATTATATTTGCTGCTATAAGTATATTCTAGTGATTTTTCTGGGTTTGCTAATGATAGTAGTATATTATCTGCAAATAATTTTATTTTTGTGTTACTGTTTGTAGTTTGTAAACCTGAACTAGGATATTCAGTTCTAATCAGTTTAGCTGGACGTTCTATTGACAGTGCAAATAAAATTGGTGAAAGTGGACATTCCTATCTTCTTCTGTTATGTGCAATGTTTTTCATAGTATTCTAGAACAGTGGATATGAGCACAGTCCCATGATTGCTTTATATATTTTTTCCTATAACCCAAATGTTTAAATTGTTTAATTTGAGTTGTTTTATAACTGTGGAGGTTTCTATGTCGTAAATGGCTGGTTATGTGTAGAGATGGAATCTGGGTTCGACATGAACCCAAAACCGACACAGAACTCCTCGGTTCCGAAATCCAAAAGATCCAAAAGATTTCGGAACTTCGGAATAATTTCGAATGTATGGGGCTTTTTTCGATAATTTTCAAAGAAGCCTCAAACGTTAGAAAATTATCAAAAATATGACCGGAGACCATTTTTGAGTTTCCGATCGTAATTTTGAAAATCGAATGTTCGAGGCTATTTTCGATAATTTTCTAAAATAGCCTTGAACATTCAAAAATCTTTGAAAATACGATCGGAAACTCAAAAATGTCTCAGATCGTATTTTTGATAATTTTTGAACGTTCAATGCTTTTTTTGAAAATGATCAAAAATATCCCCGAACATTCAAAAATTATCGACAATTCATTCCAGTTTCGGATTTTCGGATCTTCAGGATTTCCCCGAGATCTGGGAATCTGAAAACAGAATGAAACTAGTGAGTTTCGGCCATCTCTAGTTAAGTGTATCTAGAAGTTTTGATTATTTGGTAGGAAGGTTAATTTTTTTAAAGCATATGTTGTATATTTGTTGATTTAGGTTGCTTTTTGTAAGTAATGGATTGTAAGTGATGTAGATAATAATAGTTTGTACTGAATTTGTTTGCCATTTCTTGTGGTTTTTATAATTTTGTTGTCATTTTTGTTTAATAGATCCAGTATATAAAGTAATTGGCTACGATAAGGACATAAATTAAAGGGTATGTCCACCCTTTATGAAAAAATTTCCATATCATAGTTCTTGCTCCCCCAACCCCAACCACATTAGTATTATTTCAAGAAAGTGCCTGATAGTTACTTACAGTCCTCCTCCTCTGCCGCACAATCCCAGCCCTTTGCTTGCATAGAACTGCAAGCAGGGGGCTGGACCGGCAGATGCGTCTGCCGGTCCGGCCATGTTTTATTCTCCTTCAGTTAATTATGTTTATTTTTTTACTTGTATTGTTCCCTGGTTTATGATTAGGTATAAATCCAACTTGATCAGTATGTATAAGCCTTGGTATGTAAGATTGAATACTGTTAGCTAATATTTTGCAAACATTTTAACATCACTTTATTAGATTTACTCTTTATACTCTTTATTAGATTTTGGAATTGGAATGATTGCTACCACCATCATTTCTTTTGGGAAGGAACCTTCTACTTTAGCTACAGTACCTTGTACATTTTTTGTGGGTATGGTGTTTGAATGCTATCAAATGTTTTGCAATATTCATTAGAATATCCATCTTTTCCCAGAGCCTTATTATTTGGTAGATAATTCAATGTCTGCGAGTCTGATCATTTAGCTAGGTTTAGTGTATTTAATAAATTACTTATTTCAGTTATAGTTGGGATATAGTATTTTTAAATCTTGTTTAACGATTGATAATATACACCAAATAGGAGATTTGTAGTGGATTATAAATTTATTGTTTATTTTCTAATATAATATATGAAATTTTGGTTTTGGTTAATTTAAACTTAATTTTAGCTAAAATGTAATTGGCCATTCTGGCCTTGGGCATAAAAGTTAGAATTGAGTCATCTAATATATTTTTATATGTTATATAATACTAATATATGTAGTTGGTTTATGAATTCTTGTAGTGATTTATTCATTTGTTTTGATTGGGTAGTTTTTTGCTGTTTTTCAATATTATAAATTTGGTCAATTATATATAATCTTTTTTGCAATCTTAATTTTTTTGCGTGGATACAATTTTAATTAGTTATCCCCTTAAATACGCTTTGTGCATTTCATACACTAAATGTGCATGCTTGATCATTGTCGTTTAAATTAAAGCGTTTCAATTAACTTACTTTCCACATATTGGGTGAGGCATTATTGGAAGATTATGACATTTTTAAGATGACTGGAAGAATTTCAGCTTTTGAAATATGTTGTAATATCCATTTGTCTGTAAAACATGTATCTAATCTGGAGCACATGCTATTTGTTTTGGAATAGTAGGAGTAGTATTTGTCCATTGGATATAAGACTTTCCATGCATCATATAAGATTTCTAATTTTAAAGGATTTTTTTTGGAGTAGGAAATGTTAATTTTGCATAATTTTAATTTGTGATTTATTGGGAGTGTAGAGGTTTCCTAAGGTGTAATTTTGTGTAATTTTGTTGAAAAATAATAGTATATATATAAAACGTTCTTATCAGTTATTACTTTGTTTACTTTGAATGCAACAGAGTTTCTTATAGCAATAGCAACCCTTATTTTCTTGGTGTTATATGATGCCTTATATTTCTTGGGTAAATTATGGTGTTAGATGGGTTTCCTGTATACAAAGAATAACCATTTTCTATGTTATTCAGTAAATATTTTGTATTACTTTATACATCTTATGGAAAAAATATTTAAAATTTACTATCCAACTTTTTGTTAACCATTCAGAACATATATTTATCAACAATTTTTCTCTTAAATATATTTAACAAACAAACATGGACATTATATCATATTTCAAGAATAACCAAAAGGTTTGACATTCATATACCTTCCTTATGTTACTTCTTATATTGAATGTGTATATGTATATATGTTTGTATGTTCCAGAAAAAAATCCAAATGGCTGGGTACACTTATGTATAAGTATCTGGAAAAATGCATAGGCTACTTTACAACTTTGTAAGTTAATTAACCTGTGTCGTTCCATTTGGTGGGGAATCGAGTGAATCAACTTAATTGCACACCTTCCAAATGTCACAGATTGTTTAGGTCGGTACAATGCTTTGATAAAAATACACACTTAATGTAAGAGCAGAGGAGATAATAAACTAGAACATAGAAATACCCATACAAATGTATTTATTAAAAACCCTCAAAACAAAAACCCCTAAAAGACCTGGAACCTAAGACGTAGTAACTACAGTACATTGTTTTGCTTCATTTTGTTCTGTTGTTGCTGTGATAGGAGAATACTGCTGTCAATCATGAGGAGTAGCAGAACATGTAGCAATAAAATGTCATGTGACCACACACCCAGTTACCTCCTGTCACTTGTGGTTCACTCAAGTATGTCAAGACTGAGAGCTAAACTGACACCTTGTGTCTCTTTTCCCCACAAACTACTGAAACCCCAGTATTAATGGCCATGTACGCACACTTTTTACTCACCTTTCCTTTCTATGTGACATTTTTGCAAGCAAATTATATTCTCTGGGGGATATTGTGTGTCAATAATTCAATTTGATCAATAGCAGTAAAAAATAAATTAATGCAAGATGTTGTTAAAGGGAGGTTGATGTGATGCACGCTAAAGGGAAAGTTGATGCGATACGCGCTGAAGAGGAAGTTGGTGTGATATGCCTTAAAGGGGAAGTTGGTGCGATACGCCTTATAAAGGAAGTTGGTGTGATACATGTTAAAGGAGTAGTTGATGTGATTTGCGTTAAAGGGGAAGTTGGCGTGATGTGTCTTAAAGGAAAAGTTGATGTGATACATGTTAAAGGGGAAGTTGATGTGATACTCTTTAAATTATATAATATCAACTTCCCTTTTAACTTTAAAGCATATCCTATCAACTTCCCCTTTAACAATGGGGTACAACACCTCACATTAATAAAATTAATTATTTTATCTTTTAAGGGTAAATACCAAAACATTATTTGCTCCAAAATTGGGACATTTTGTAATAAGCTGCCAGTGCAGGTCTGTAGAATTTTGGATTAGGTTTGGGCTGGATCTTTAGAAAAACTAGGCAATGCCGGGTACTCTTCTAGTATTAGTGTATGGTTTGATATTTAATAATCTTCATTTATTGCCTTATATGTTATGAATCAAAAGTCAGTTAGTTATTTGCTCCCTCAATTCGAGAGTCAACCATTAAGAACACATATTTAGCAATCATAAGTATTACCATTTTTCATCTAAGTTAATCAAGAAGGGATATCCTAAGATCTATATCTTTAAATTACTTTACTTTTAGTTTTTGTGTATTTGGAGTTTTTTTATGTATTTATTTCTGTTTATGTTGTATGTTATATTTTTTCCCTTTTCTTCTTTCTTTCTTCTCTTTCCTCCTTCTAAGGACATAGTATATGTATAATTGTTATCTTAGTATTTTCCCCATAGTGTTTTGTATACCTATTAATATGGTTTTATTCATTTTCATCAAATTTTATAGATCGAGTTTCATCAAATTATATAGATTTAAAGACAAAACCACTGTAATCCAAAGAAATAGATTAAAGTAGACAGTTAAATCATATGATATGCTTATAAGCACCTTGATAAAATCCTTAATTTCCCAAATACAATCATAGAAACATAGAGCATTGTATGGGATCATTTCTTTATTTTTTAGAATTCTGCCAAAGTGAAGTTTTAAAAAAAATATCGCTTTTGGGATTATTTCCCCGATAGGGAAGTATTTAGTCTGGGGGGGAAAGCAAGTATGAACTTAGACTACAGCCCCAATGTTATTTATTGTCTCCTTTGAAAAATGTGCTAAAAAGTAAAAATTTCTAAAATAAACATAATTCTGTATGTACAGTATGTATGGAAGACTTACACTATCACTTAGCTGAAGGTGTGTAGGTTTTAAAAAATATATAGTTGTTTCTGAGTTTGAGTGGTGTTTTATTAAAAAACTGAAATATATCCAAACTTCAAAGCTGGTTACTTTTTTTCTATAATTGCACATATACATTGGTTTCCTTTTTTGTTTGCGGCTATGATATGTATACACCCATGCATATGACATACTGTTTGATTCAGGACATTTGAAAAAAAAATTCTTAAAATTTTCTGAAATGCTGAGCAGAGGAATTATGAAATTTTGCTGGCACTGAAAGGGTAGAAAAGATAAAAGAATGTTGTAACTTATCTAGAGATTTTACTGGAGGTTTGGGAAAATATGCAAAAATGTCAATTTTTTAAATTTATTTTTTCATTTTTATTTGTAGAAAAAAAGTACAAGAAGCCCCCCAAACTAAAATGGCACATTCTAGATTTTTAAAACAGATTGAAATGTATTATCACTTCTAACATTTAATGTAGAATTACTGTCAAATTAGCAAAAATATCTATCCAAGTGAGAGATGTAAAGAGGGATATGTTTTGATAAACAACATACCCCTGGGTTGCTTTGAGTGTTGTAGGTTTTGATTAAAATGCAAATATCTGGACACAGATATTCACCAAATTGAAATTATTTTCTCATATTTTCCCTTTTCTCCAAAAATAATAAATCAAAGACAAAATTAAAGGTCACACAAAACCTGAAGCAAAAAGTTTAAAACCAACACATATATGAAAGCCTAAACTCTCCTTAATAAAAAGGTATGCCATATGTATGGGTAAACACAGAGACATGGCCACCAACTAACTCCAAATGGGATGTATACATAAGTACAGTAACAAGGGAAAAAAAGCAAAGTGCTCTGTATTTGAGCAGCCTCAACTTTTTCAAATGAAATAATTTCCAATCTTGATGCTGTTCCTAAGTCAGCATTCCGTACATAAGTGGACCACTTTAAAAGTAATATAAAACTTTTACATTTCTAAATTTATACCTAAATAAATTAGGTCCACTGCTGCTTGGCTTAATGCTCAGTTAAGAATGGAAAATGGAAAAAAAGAAAAATGCTTTTACATCTTTGAAATCAATGGGGACAGCACAGGCTTACAGGGATTATAAATGCTTAAGAGAGCTTAGTCTAGACAATCTTCACAGATTTACTTTTGTCTGGTAATATGACATTGGTTTCTAAAACAGTCAATACCTATATTCCAAAAGGGTTGTTGTTCACAGCCAGGTAAATCTAGACCTGTGTCAGACAAAAGCTACTTGGTAAGAAATTAAGATTCCGGCACAGCAGTGGATGTAGAATATTTGGATTTTGCTAGGGCTTCCTCAGTATTTGGATTGCAAACAGAGAGTGGTGGTCAATGGAGCTACATCCATGTGGGTAAAGTTCTAAGCGGAGTGCCTCAGGGTTCTGTACTGGGGCCACTTCAGTTTAATCTGTTTATAAATGACTTAGAAGGGGCATTGAGAACAAGGTCTCTGTGTTTGCTGATGACACTAAACTATGCAGAGCTTTGGAAACTTCCAATGATGTGCAAGTGCTGCAAGCAGACCTAGATAGATTATCAAAATGGGCAGCAGAATGGCAGATGAGATTCAATGTAGATAAATGGAAGGTGATGCATTTGGGATTTAATAATCCCTGTGCCACCTACACCATAAATAACTCTGCGTTAAGTGCATCAGTAATGGAAAAAGATTTGGGGGTTCTGGTAGATAACAGACTTAGCTGTAGCAAACAATGCCAGGTAGCAACGACTAGAGCTAGCAAGATATTGTCTTGTATAAAGAGAGGAATAGATTCAAGAGAGAAAAATATTATTCTCCCTCTTTACAAGGCACTGGTAAGGCCTCATTTGGAATATGCGGTGCAGTTTTGGAATCCCATTTACAAAAGGGATAACTTGAGAATGGAAGAAGTTCAAAGAAGGGCAACAAAAATATTAAGGTTTTTTTTTCATTGGAGAAACAACGTTTGCAACAGGGATATGATCACTTTATATAAATGTATTAATGGGTCATACAATAAACAGTTTGGTGCATTGTTTGCTAAGGGGACTTGTGGACATCCTTTAAGACTATAAGGAAATGAATTTCATCTTCAGATTAGGAAAGGTTTCTTTTTGGTGAGAACTGCCTCCTAGCAGATGTGGTAATAGCAAGTTCATTGAATAGCTTTAAAAGAAGGCTGGATGCATTTCTAAAACGGGGATACTATTTAATATTGAGAATTATTGGTATTAATACATATACTGTAGTTCTGGTTGGTACAGGGATACTATATAATATTGAGAATTACTGGTATTAATACATATACTGTAGTTCTGGTTG
>JAACNH010000060.1:232075-271726 GCA_019447015.1 Hymenochirus boettgeri
AATATTGAGAATTACTGGTATTAATACATATACTGTAGTTCTGGTTGTTACAGGGATATTATATAATATTGAGAATTACTGGTATTAATACATATACTGTAGTTCTGGTTGGTACAGGGATACTATATAATATTGAGAATTACAGGTATTAGTACATATACTGTAGTTCTGGTTGGTACGGGTATAATATATAATATTCAGAATTACTGGTATTAATGCATATACTGTAGTTCTAGTTGGTACAGGGATACTATATAATATTGATAATTACTGGTATTAATACATATACTGTAGTTCTGGTTGGTACGGTTGCCACAATGGGGTGAAACTGGAGATCCCATAGCACCATCATGTTTTTCTTATAGAACTTATCCCTGTATTTGAAATAGTTGGTATTCAGGCACAAGTCCAACAAGGAACACACCTGTTCTGGGTTGAGATCAGTTCTGCTGGTAAGAGTGCTGTCTTGGCCTTAAGGTATCTGCAGCCTTAGCCAGTGCTAAAACTCCTTCATCTAACCTGACTACACAGGAAAGAAGAGCCTTAACATCCCTCAAGAAAGATTCCAGTATCACAATTCTACCGCAGATAAAGGAAGATGCACAGTGGTACTCACACCTCAGTACTCCATATAAAGTGACCATGCTCCAGGCCGATAACAACACATATGAGGCTTTAACAAGGGATCCCACCAGCCGTTACAAGAAAAGAGTCATAGACTTACTACAACAGCTTCAAAAGGATAAAGTCATTGACCGAGCAATGTATCATCGCCTCTACCCTGGTGAGGCACATCCATGCATATATGGACTCCCAAAGATACATAAGGAAGGGGCCCCACTAAGACCTATAGTCAGCAGCATCAACTCTGTAACATACAAAGTGGCAAAATATCTAGCTAACATCTTAGGACCTTTGAAGATATAGTACTCGGTGTAGAAGAAACTATGGTGTCCTATGATGTGACATCTCTCTTCACTTGTATACCCACCAAGGAGGCTGTTGACATGGTGAGAAAACGGCTGGGCCAAGACAGCACTCTTACCAGCAGAACTGATCTCAACCCAGAACAGGTGTGTTCCTTGTTGGACTTGTGCCTGAATACCACCTATTTCAAATACAGGGATAAGTTCTATAAGCAAAAACATGGATGTGCTATAGGATCTCCAGTTTCACCTATTGTGGCCAACCTTTACATGGGGGAGGTAGAAACACAGGCGCTTAATACCTTTAAGGGCATAGCACCCAGCCACTGGTTCAGATATGTTGATGAACACTGGGTTAAATCCACCAGAAGGAAGTACAAGCTTTCACAGAACCATTAATGCGGTAGACCAAAACATTAAATTCACAAGGGAAGAGGTACAAAACAACAAACTGGCTTTCTTGGACTGCTTGGTAGAAGTTAAGGAAAATGGTAAACTGGAACTAGAGGTTTACAGAAAACCAACACACACAGATCACAGGCTAAAGAAATTAATCATGTCAGAGGAGCCCTTAAAACTTGTGGATATCCAGACTGGGCCTTTGTCAAAAGAAGTAGAAGGAAAGAAAAGAACATGAATACCAACGTGAAGGGGAAAAGCAAGACAGGAGGAAGAACATGGTCATCCCATATGTAGCAGGGGTCTCCGAGAAATTAAGAAGAATTTTCAAAAAACATCGTATCCCTGTCTGCTTTAAACGAACAACACACTGAGGCAGCAATTGGTACACATCCGAAAGACCCAATACCTAAACACAAGAAAAGCGACATCATATATGCAGTGCAGTGCAGTGAAGAATGCTCTGATTTGTATGTGGGGGAGACCAAACAGCAACGCATCAACGTATGGCCCAGCACAGAAGAGCCAATTCCTCGGGTCAGGACTCAGCCGTGTATCTTCATCTTAAGGATAAAGGACATACTTTGAAGATTTAATGTTAACATACTGGCGAAGGAACGTGACTGGTTCAAGAAGGTGTTAAGGAGGCCATTTATGTGAAAATAAAGAAACCAAGCCTAAATAGAGGTGGGGGGTTCGACACCAACTGTCTGCCATGTACAATGCTGTTTTAACACCTTACTCTGGGCGTTCCTATAACACTTCTTAGCCACTATCTAATCACACCCTAACACCTGGCTGTGAATGCTAATTGGGATTTTCCAGGGTACTTAATTGCCACAGATTCTGTACAAGCATTCTGAATTGAAAGCCAGACGGATGACTAGCGAAACGTCTTCAAGAACTACATTTCAAGTCCAGATTATCTAATTGAATACAACAGATATACCATGACCTGGATGAATGAGAACCTTCACAAGCATATTAATACCAGTAATTCTCAATATTATATAGTATCCCTGTACCAACCAGAACTACAGTATATGTATTAATACCAGTAATTTCAATATTATATAGTATCCCCTACCAACCAACTACAGTATAGTATTAATACCAGTAATTCTATTATGTAGTATCCCTGTACTAACCAGATCTACAGTATATGTATTAATACCAATAATTCTCAATATTATATAGTATCCCTGTACCAACCAGAACTCGTATATTTTAATACCAATATTCTCAATATTATAAAGTATCCCTGTACCACCAGAACTACAGTATAATGTATTAATACCAATATTCTTATTATGTAGTTCCCTGTACTAACCAGATCTACAGTATACGTATTAATACCAGTATTCTCAAATTATAGTATCCCTGTACCAACCAGAACACAGTATATGTATTAATAACAGTAATCTCAATATTATATAGTATCTCTGTACCAACCAGAACTACAGTATATGTATTAATATCAGTAATTCTCAATATTTTAGTATCCTGTACCACCCAGAACTACAGTATATGTATAATACCAGTAATTCTCAATATATATATTATCCCTGTACCACCCCAGAACTACAGTGTATGATTAATACAGTAATTCTCAATATTATTAGTATCTCTGTACCAACCAGAACTACAGTATATGTATTAATATCAGTAATTCTCAATATTATATAGTATCCCTGTACCAACCAGAACTACAGTATATGTATTAATACCAGTAATTCTCAATATTATATAGTATCCCTGTACCAACTAGAACTACAGTATATGTATTATACCAGTAATTCTCAAGTTATATAGTATCCCTGTACCAACCAAACTACAGTATATGTATTAATACCAGTAATTCTCAATATTATATAGTATCCCCGTACCAACCAGAACTACAGTATATGTATTAATACCAGTAATTCTTATTATGTAGTATCCCTGTACTAACCAGATCTACAGTATATGTATAATACCATAATTCTCAATATTTATAGTATCCCTGTACAACCTAGAACACAGTATATGTATTAGTCCAGTAATTCTCAAGATTATATAGTATCCCTGTACCAACCAAACTACAGTATTGTATTAATACCAGTGTATTCTCAATATTTATATGTATCCCTGTACCACCAGAACTACAGTATATGTTTACCAATAATTCTCAATATTATATAGTATCCCCGTACCAACCAGAACTCACAGTTATGTATTAATACCTGTAATTCTCAATATTATATAGTATCCCTGTACCAACCAGAACTACAGTATATGTATATACCAGTAATTCTCAATATTATATAGTATCCCCTACTGGTATTAATACATATACTGTAGTTCTGGTTGGTACGGGGATACTATATAATATTGAGAATTACTGGTATTAATACATATACTGTAGTTCTGGTTGGTACGGGGATACAATATAATATTGAGAATTACAGGTATTAATACATATACTGTAGTTCTGGTTGGTACCAGGGATACTATATATATATTGAGAATTACTGGTATTAATACATATACTGTAGTTCTGTTGGTACAGGGATACTATATACTTGAGAATTACTGGTACTAATACATATACTGTAGTTTCTAGTTGGGTACAGGGATACTAATATAATATTGAGAATTATGGTATTAATACATATACTGTAGATCTGGTTAGTACAGGGATACTACATAATAAGAATTACTGGGTATTAATACATATACTGTAGTTCTGGTTGGTACGGGGAACTATTATATTGAGAATTACTGGTATTAATACATATACTGTAGTTCTGGTTGGTACAGGGATACTATATAATCTTGAAATTACTGGTATTAATACATATACTGTAGTTCTGTTGGTACAGGGATACTATATAATATGAGATTACTGGTATTAATACATATACTGTAGTTCTGGTTGGTACAGGGATACTATATAATTTGAGACATTACTGATATTAATACATAATACTAGTGTCTGGTTGGTACAGAGATACTATATAATATTGAGAATTACTGGTATTAATACATACACTGTAGTCTGGTTGGTACAGGGATACTATATATATTGAGAATTACTGGTATTAATACATATACTGTAGTTCTGGGTGGACAGGATACTAAAAAATATTGAGAATTACTGATATTAATACATATACTGTAGTTCTGGTTGGTACAGAGATACTATATAATATTGAGAATTACTGTTATTAATACATATACTGTGTTCTGTTGGTACAGGGATACTATTATATTGAGAATTACTGGTATTAATACGTATACTGTAGATCTGGTTGTCCAGGATACTACATAATAAGAATTATTGGTATTAATACATATACTGTAGTTCTGGTTGGTACAGGGATACTTAATAATATTGAGAATATTGGTATTATACATATACTGTAGTTCTGGTTGGTACAGGGATACTATATAATATTGAGAATTATTGGTATTAATACATATACTGTAGATCGTTTAGTACAGGATACTACATAATAAGAATTACTGGTATTAATACATATACTGTAGTTCTGGTACGGGATACTATATAATATTGAAAATTACTGGTATTAATACATATACTGTAGTTCTGGTTGTACAGGGATACTATATAATATTGAGAATTACTGGTATTAATATGCTTGTGAGGTTCTCATTCATCCAGTGTCATGGTATATCTGTTGTATTCATTAGATAATCGGACTTGAAATGTAGTTCTTGAAGACGTTTGCTAGTCATCCGTCTGGCTTTCTCAATTCAGAATGACTTGTACAAGAATCTGGTGCAATAAGTACCCTGGAAAATCCCAATTAGCATTCACAGCCAGGTGTTAAGTGTGATTAGATAGTGGCTAAGAAGTGTTATAGGAACGCCCAGAAGTAGGTGTAAAACAGCATTGTACATGGCAGACAGTTGGTGTCGAACCCCCCACCTCTATTTAGGCTTGGTTTCTTTATTTTCCATAAATGGCCTCCTTAACACCTCTTGAACCAGTCACGTTCCTTCGCCAGTATGTTAACATTACAATCTTCAAAGTATGTCCTTTATCCTTAAGATGAAGATACACGCTGAGTCCTGACCCGAGGAATTGCTCTTCTGTGCTGGCCATACGTTGATGCAGTTGCTGTTTGGTCTCCCCCACATACAATCAGAGCATTCTTCACTGCACTGCACTGCATATATGATGTCGCTTTTCTTGTGTTAGGTATTGGGTCTTTCGGATGTTACCATGCTGCCTCAGTGTGTTGTTTTCGGTTTAAAAGCAGACAGGGATACGATGTTTTTTGAAAATTCTTCTTAATTTCTCGGAGACCCCTGCTACATATGGGATGACCATGTCTCCTCCTGTCTTGCTTTTCCTCCTTCACTGTTGTATTCATGTTCTTTCTTTCCTTCTACTTCTTTTGACAAAGGCCCAGTCTGGATATCCACAAGTTTTAAGGGCTCCTCTGACATGATTATATTTCTTTTAGCCTGTGATCTTGTGTGGTGGGTTTTCTGTAAACCTCTAGTTCCAGTTTACCATTTTCCTTACTTCTACCAAGCAGTCCAAGAAAGCCAGTTTGTTGTTTTGTACTCTTCCTTGTGAATTTAATGTTTTGGTCTACCGCATTAATGTTTTCTGTGAAAGCTGTACTTCCTTCTGGTGGATTTAAACCAGGTGTCATCAACATATCTGAAACCAGTGGCTGGGTGCTATGCCCTTAAAGGTATTAAGCGCCTGTGTTTCTACCTCCCCCATGTAAAGGTTGGCCACAATAGGTGAAACTGGAGATCCTAGCACATCCATGTTTTTGCTTAGAACTTATCCCTGTATTTGAAATAGGTGGTATTCAGGCACAAGTCCAACAAGAGAACAAACACCTGTTCTGGGTTGAGATCAGTTCTGCGGGTAAGAGTGCTGTCTTGGCCAGCCGTTTTTTCTCACCATGTCAACAGCCTCCTTGGTGGTATACAAGTGAAGAGAGATGTCACATCATAGACACCATAGTTTCTTCTACACCGAGTACTATATCTTCAAGGGTCCTAAGATGTTAGCTAGATATTTTTGCCACTTGTATTGTACAGAGTTGATGCTGCTGACTATAGGTCTTAGTGGGGCCCCTTCCTTATGTATCTTGTGAGTCCATATATGCATGGATGTGCCTCACCAGGGTAGAGGCGATGATACATTGCTCGGTCAATGACTTTATCCTTTTGAAGCTGTTGTAGTAAGTCTATGACTCTTTTCTTGTAACGGCTGGTGGGATCCCTTGTTAAAGCCTCATATGTGTTGTTATCGCCTGGAGCATGGTCACTTTATCATGGTATTTTACTGGTATTAATACATATACTGTAGTTCTGGTTGGTACGGGGATACAATATAATATTGAGAATTACTGGTATTAATACATATACTGTAGTTCTGGTTGGTACGGGGATACTATATAATATTGAGAATTATTGGTATTAATACATATACTGTAGTTCTGGTTGGTACAGGGATACTATATAATATTGAGAATTACTGGTATTAATACATATACTGTAGTTCTGGTTGGTACAGGGATACTATATAATCTTGAGAATTACTGGTACTAATACATATACTGTAGTTCTAGTTGGTACAGGGATACTATATGAGAGATTGACCTTACGGGAGTAATACATACACTGTAGTTCTGGTTGGTACGGGTACTATATAATATTGAGATTACTGGTATTAATACATATACTGTGTTCGGGTGGTACAGGATACTAAAAAGATATTACTGGGAATTTATTACATTACTTACTGTAGTTCTGGTTGGTACAGAGATACATATAATATTGAGAATTACTGTTATTAATACATATCTGTAGTTCTGGTTGTACAGGGATAATATATATTGAGAATTACTGGTATTAATACTATAACTGTAGATCTGGTTGGTACAGGGATACTACATAATAAGAATTACTGGTATATACTATACTGTAGTTCTGGTTGGTACAGGGATACTTAATAATATGAGAATATTGGTATTATACATATACGTAGTTCTGGTTGGTACAGATACTATATAAATTGAGAATTATTGGTATTAATACATATCTGTAGATCTGGTTAGTACAGGGATACTACATAATAGAATTATGGTATTAATCACATATACTGTAGTTCTGGTTGGTACGGATACTAATAATATTGAAAATTACTGGTATTAATACATATACTGAGTTCTGGTTGGTACAGGGATACTATATAATCATTGAGAATTACTTGGTATTAATATGCTTGTGGAGTTCTCATTCATCCACGGTCATGGTATCATCTGTTGTATTCAATTAGTAAATCTGGACTTGAAATGTAGTTCTTGAAGACGTTTCGCTAGTCATTCCGTCTGGCTTTCTCAATTCAGAATGACTTGTACAAGAATCGTGGCAATTAAGTACCCTGGAAAATCCCAATTAGCATATCACACCCAGGTGTTAAGGTGTTGATTAGATAGTGGCTAAGAAGTGTTTAGGAACGCCCAGAGTAAGGTGTTAAAACAGCATTGTACATGGCAGACAGTTGTGTCGAACCCCCCACCTCTATTTAGGCTTGGTTTCTTTATTTTCACATAAATGGCCTCCTTAACCTCTCTTAACCAGTCACGTTCCTTCGCCAGTATGTTAACATTACAATCTTCAAAGTATGTCCTTTATCCTTAAGATGAAGATACACGCTGAGTCCTGACCCGAGGAATGGCTCTTCTTGCTGGCCCCATACTTTGATGCAGTTGCTGTTTGGTCTCCCCCACATACAATCAGAGCATTCTTCACTGCACTGCACTGCATATATGATGTCGCTTTTCTTGTGTTTAGGTATTGGGTCTTTCGGATGTACCAATTGCTGCCTCAGTGTGTTGTTCGGTTTAAAGCAGACAGGAACGATGTTTTTTGAAAATTCTCTTAATTTCTCGGAGACCCCTGCACATATGGGATGACCATGTCTTCCTCCTGTCTTGCTTTTCCCCTTCACTGTTGTATTCATGTTCTTTCTTTCCTTCTACTTCTTTTGACAAAGGCCAGTCTGGATATCCCCAAGTTTTTAAGGGCTCCTCTGACATGATTATTTCTTAGCCTGTGATCTGTGTGTGTGGGTTTTCTGTAAACCTCTAGTTTCCAGTTTACCATTTTCCTTAACTTCTACCAAGCAGTCCAAAAGCCAGTTTGTTGTTTTGTACCTCTTCCCTTGTGATTTAATGTTTGGGTCTACCGCATTAATGTGTTTCTGTGAAAGCTGTACTTCCTTCTGGTGGATTTTAACCCAGGTGTCATCAACATTATCTGAACCATGGCGTGGGTGCTATGCCCTTAAAGGTATTAACGCCTGTGTTCTCTACCTCCCCCATGTAAAGGTTGGCCACAATAGGTGAAACTGGAGATCCTATAGCACATCCATGTTTTGCTTATAGAACTATCCCTGTATTTGAAATAGGTGGTATTCAGCACAAGTCAACAAGGAACACACCTGTTCTGGGTTGAGATCAGTTCTGCTGGTAGAGGTGCTGTCTTGGGCCCACGCCGTTTTCTCACCATGTCAACAGCCTCCTTGTGGGTATACAAGTGAAGAGAGATGTCACATCATAGGACACCATAGTTTTCTTCTACAACCGAGTACTATATCTTCAAAGGTCCTAAGATGTTAGCTAGATATTTGTTGCCACTTGTATGTTACAGAGTTGATGCTGCTGACTATAGGTCTTAGTGGGGCCCCTTCCTTATGTATCTTTGGGGTCCATATATGCAGGATGTGCCTCACCAGGGTGAGGCGATGATACATTGCTCGGTCAATGACTTTATCCTTTTGAAGCTGTTGTAGAAGTCTATGACTCTTTTTCTTGTAACGGCTGGTGGGATCCCTTGTTAAAGCCTCATATGTGTTGTTATCGGCCTGGAGCATGGTCACTTTATCATGGTAGTCTGAGGTGTTAGTACCACTGTGCATCTTCCTTTATCTGCCGGTAGAATTGTGATACTGGAATCTTTCTTGAGGGATGTTAAGCTCTTCTTTCTGTGTAGTCAGGTTAGATGAAGGAGTTTTTAGCACTGGCTAAGCTGCAGATACCTTAAGGCCAAGACAGCACTCTTACCAGCAGAACTGATCTCAACCCAGAACGGTGTGTTCCTTGTTGGACTTGTGCCTGAATACCAACTATTTCAATATACAGGGATAAGTTCTATAAGCAAAAACATGGTGCAGGGGATCCCAGTTTCACCCATTGTGGCCAACCTTTACATGGGAGGTAGAAACACAGGCGCTTAATACCTTTAAGGCATAGCACCCAGCCACTGGTTAATCTGTTGATGACACCTGGGTTAAAATCCCCAGAAGGAAGTACAAGCTTTCACACAACCATTAATGCGGTAGACCAAAACATTAAATTCACAAGGGAAGAGGTACAAACACCAAACTGGCTTCCTTGACTGCTTGTAGAAGTTAAGGAAATGGTAAACTGGAACTAGGTTTACAGAAAACCAACCCACACAGATCAGTAATTTGATGTTTGACTCCCACCACCCTTTAGATCACAAGCTGGGTGTCATCAACCCTGCAACAACAGAGCCGAGAAATCCCCACTAGCACAGAGGCGAAGGCTAAAGAAATAAACATCTCGAGAGCCTTAAAACTTGTGGATATCCAGACTGGGCCTTTGTCAAAAGAAGTAGAAGGAAGAAAGAACACAATTACAACACGTGAAGGGAACAGCAGACGGAGGAAGAACATGGTCATCCCATATGTAGCAGGGGTCTCCAAGAATTACGAAGAATTTTCAAAAACATTGTACCCTTCTGCTTTAAACCGAACAACCACTGAGGCACATTGGATACACTCCCAAGACCCAATACCTAAACACAAAAAAGCGACATCATATATGCAGTGCAGTGCAGTGAAATGCTCTGATTTGTATGTGGGGGAGACCAAACAGCAACTGCATACAACGTATGGCCCAGCACGAAGAGCCAATTCCTCGGGTCAGGACCTCAGCCATGTATCTGCATCTTAAGGTAAGGACATACCTTTGAAGATTGTAATGTTAACATACTGGCGAAGAACGTGACTGTTCAGAGAGGGGTTAAGGAGGCCATTTTATGTGAAAATAAAGAAACCAAGCCTAAATAGAGGGGGGGGGTTCGACACCAACTGTCTGCCATGTACAATGCTGTTTTTAAGACCTTACTCTGGGCGTTCCTATAACACCTCTTAGCCACTACTTACACACCAACCCTTAACACCTGCTGTGATATGCTAATTGGGATTTTCCAGGGTACTTAATTGCCACAGATTCTTGTACAAGTCATTCTGATTGAGAAGCCAGACGAGACTATAAGCGAACGTCTTCAAGAACTACATTTCAAGTCCAGATGATCTAATTGAATGCAACAGATAAACTGGTATTAATACATATACTGTAGTTCTGGTTGGTACAGGGAAACTATATAATATTGAAAATTACTGGTATTAATACATATACTGATAGTCTGGTTGGTAAGTGGAATACTATATATATTGAGAATTACTGATATTAATACATATACTTAGTTTCTGGTTGGTATCAGAGATACTATATAATATTGGAAATTACTGGTATTAATCATTACTGTAGTTCTGGTTGGTACAGGGATACTATTACTATTGAGAATTACTGGTATTATACCTATTCTGTAGTTTCTGGTTGGTACGGATACTATATATATTGAGAATTACTGTATTATACATATACTGTAGTTCTGGTGTGGTACAGAGATACTATATATATGTGAGAATTCCTGGTATTAAGCTATACTGTATTTCTGTTGGTACAGGGATACTACACTAATATTGAGAATTACTGGTATTAATACATATACTGTAGTTCTGGTTGGTACAGGGATACTATATAATATTGAGAATTACTGGTATTAATACATATACTGTAGTTCTGGTTGTTACAGGGATATGTTCAGATTGCATATTTGCTACC
The DNA here is from genome assembly GCA_019447015.1 of Hymenochirus boettgeri. Lineage (NCBI taxonomy): Eukaryota > Metazoa > Chordata > Amphibia > Anura > Pipidae > Hymenochirus > Hymenochirus boettgeri. Next base: position 243,372 of record JAACNH010000060.1, read on the forward strand.
TCCATAAGGTTGCTACTACAGTCTCTCTAAACCTTGGATAAATAAAAGCAATTAGATCAATAAGTTGGCCAAATTATTTTAAGCGCAGTCACCACGTCAAGGTTGTTTGGAAACTATCCAATGAACCTGCCATCGCAACATCCACTGGAAGACAGTTCCATAGCTTTACCGTTCTCTCAGTGACAAACCCTTTCCCAACTCTACTTTATGTATCAATACCAGTAACTTGTAACATTCCTTGTTTGTAGAAACTCATCCAGCTTTTTATTAAACTGACCAATGAACCTGCCATAACAACGTCCACTGGAAGACAGTTCCATAGCTTTACCGTTCTCACAGTGACAAACCCTTTCCCAACTCTACTTTATGTATCAATACCAGTAACTTGTAACACATTCCTTGTTTGTAGAAACCCATCCAGCTTTTTATTAAACTGACCAATGAACCTGCCATAACAACGTCCACTGGAAGACAGTTCCATAGCTTTACCGATCTCACAGTGAAAAACCCTTTCCCAACTTGAAGCCTAAACTTCTTTTCTCTAAGTATTAAGGGATGTGTTTTTCGATTTTGAAGTTCTCTCACACAAATATTCTGATAACATTTTGTGGAGATGAGAACACATTTTGCAAGGTATAGAACATCATGTTAATAAACAACACAATTCAGCATAATGACAGGGCATGCAATTGTGAATAATCGGCATGTTCTCCCACATGCAATGTACCCACTAACATTATAATGTAATGCTCTGAAATTCGGACATAGCAATGGATCACAGGTGCAATCATTACTATGCAATAAATATCACTAGTGTGGACTAGGCATGTTTAAACTAAGCTGTTATTTTACGATCGTTATTTTACTATTGTTAGCATTAATTTACAATCGTTATTGTTATTTTACGACCGTAATAGCGTCTGTTGTCGTTATTTTATGTAAAATAACGGTAACGACTATAAAATAACAGTAACGATCGTAAAATAATTATATTCTGTTCTTTAGTGATACCGCGACTTTATAAATATGGCCCTAGGTGATCAGTTCAGATCACCTTATTATTCATCTGTGCAGTGAAGAAAAAAAATCACTTCCTGGAAAATGCTTTCCAGGCAGTGATTGTTCCGATCGGATTCTGACTTGGGATATTCCCGTATTCCAAGGTGGTTCTTATTTGGGAATAAAAAATATGTATTTTTTTGGATTCGTAACCTGAATATAATACTATTCAGATTCCACTGAAATGCACTAAAAAGGGGACTTGGGTTGTTTCATTACCAGATTTTACCCACTAAGAAACACAGCTAGAAAAATGATCTCCTCACTTTCCCATAAACCAATACTAAAATAGTTTAGCGATGGATTTTTTTTGTGAAGGATAACACATCTACCCAATCATTTCTGCTTTGTATTTGCTATCAAAAACTACTGTATATAAGTCTCTGTAATCTTTTATAACCAGTAGGTACTTTTGTAAGCAAAATAGATTGTTGGAGCCCAAAGGTTACCCTTTGAGTGTAGCCCTAAAATTATTCGTTGGCTCTTTTTGAGTAGGTATATATTAAAAATGTATGTATTAAAGTGAGGCAACAGTATGTAGCTGAAGGTGTATATGTTCTAAAAATATAAATAAATATTAAAATTTTTAAAGCATTTCTGAGTTTGAGGGGTTTTTACTATGAAAAACTGGAAGCTATTTCAAAACATAGAGATAGTTATTTTTTTTCTCTGATTGTTCTTATGCCTTGTTCCCATTTGGGGTTAGTTGGTGTCTGTATATCTGTGCACAACCTCATACTATTTGATTTATCACATGTGGGAGTTTAATATTTAAAAGGATTTAATTTTTTTATCATGTGTGTTTGGGAAGATTTCTAATTTTTTTCCATTTATTTTTCAGAAAATCACATGAAATTATGCAAATATGTATGAAAGAATGGCATTGTATCGTTGCTAAAGGTGTTTAGATTTCAATAATATATAGTTTTTAGGATTGGTTTCCAGGTGGGGTGGTTTCCAGGTGGGAAAAGCAAATATGCACTGTCAGCACGGCCTCAAAGTTTTGTATTAGCTATAAACAGGTACACTGATAGGAAATACATTGTACAGAAGCTGGGCTAAGATCAGAGTCATTACATTATCCTCCCCCTGCAGCTCTGTACTATGTTATAAATACTATATTATAAATACTATAAACAGGTACACTGATAGGAAATACATTGTACAGAGCTGTGCTAAGATCAGGGTCATTACATTATTCTCCCCCTGCAGCTCTGTACTATGTTTAAATACTATATTATAAATACTATAAACAGGTACACTGATAGAAATACATTGTACGGGCTGTGCTAAGATCAGGGTCATTACATTATCCTCCCTCTGCAGCTCTGTACTATGTTATAAATACTATATTATAAATACCATAAACAGGTACACTGATAGGAAATACATTGTTCAGGGCTGTGCTAAGATCAGGGTCATTACATTATCCTCCCTCTGCAGCTCTGTACTATGTTATAAATACTATATTATAAATACTATAAACAGGTACACTGATAGGAAATACATTGTACGGGGCTGTGCTAAGATCAGGGTCATTACATTATCCTCTCCCTGCAGCTCTGTACTATGTTATAAATATTATATTATAAATACTATAAACAGGTACACTGATAGGAAATACATTGTACAGATAAATAGTGTAAAACTCACCCAGGCGAATTTTCTCTATTTTATTAATAGGATGTGATAAATAGTGTAAAACTCACCCAGGGGAATCTTCTCTATTTTATTAATAGGATATGATAAATAGTGAAAACTCGCCCAGGGGAATTTTCTCTATTTTATTAATAGGATGTGATAAATAGCGTAAAACTCACCCAGGCGAATTTTCTCTATTTTATTAATAGGATATGATAAATAGTCTAAAACTTACCCAGGGGAATTTTCTCTATTTTATTAATAGGATGTGATAAATAGTGTAAAACTCACCCAGGGGAATTTTCTCTATTTTATTAAAAGGATGTGATAAATAGTGTAAAACTCGCCCAGGGGAATCTTCTCTATTTTATTAATAGGATGTGATAAATAGTGTAAAACTCACCCAGGGGAATTTTCTCTATTTTATTAATAGGATATGATAAATAGTGTAAAACTCACCCAGGGGAATTTTCTCTATTTTATTAATAGGATGTGATAAATAGTGTAAAACTCACCCAGGGGAATTTTCTCTATTTTATTAATAGGATGTGATAAATAGTGTAAAACTCGCCCAGGGGAATTTTCTCTATTTTATTAATAGGATGTGATAAATAGTGTAAAACTCGCCCAGGGGAATTTTCTCTATTTTATTAGTAGGATGTGATAAATAGCGCAAAACTCACCCACGGGAATTTTCTCTATTTTATTAGTAGGATATGATAAATAGCGTAAAACTTACCCAGGGGAATTTTCTCTATTTTATTAATAAGATATGATAAATAGCGTAAAACTCATCCAGGTGAATTGTCTCTATTTTATTAATAGGATATGATAAATAGCGTAAAACTCACCCAGGGGGATTTTCTCTATTTTATTAATAGGATATGATAAATAGCGTAAAACTCACCCAGGAGAATTATCTCTATTTTATTAATAGGATATGTGAAATAGCGTAAAACTCACCCAGGGGAATTTTCTCTATTTTATTAATAGGATATGATAAATAGCGTAAAACTCACCCAGGGGAATTTTCTGTATTTTTATAGGATTTGATAAATAGCGTGAAACTCACCCAGGCGAATTTTCTCTATTTTTTATTATAGGATATATAATAGCGTAAAATCACAGTAAAACTCACCAGGCGAATTTTTCTCATTTATTAATGATATGAATAATAGCGTAAACTCCAGGCGAATTTTCTCTTATTTTATTAATAGGATATGATAAATCGTAAAACTCACCCGGCGAATTTTCTCATTTTATTAATGGATATGATAAATAGTGTAAAACTCACTCACAGGGAGTTTCTCTATTTTTAATAGGATATGATAATAGTGTAAAACTCACACAGGTGAATTGTCTCTATTTTATTAATAGGATACGATAAAGTGTAAAACTCACCCAGGGGAATTTTCTCTATTTTATTAATAGGATATGATAAATAGTGTAAACTCACCCAGGTGAATTTTCTCTATTTTATTAATAGGATATGATAAATAGTGTAAAACTCACCCAGTGAATTTTCTCTATTTTATTATAGGATATGATAAATAGTGTAAAACTCACCCAGGGGATTTTCTCTATTTTTTAATAGGATATGATAAAATAGTGTAAAACTCACCCAGGTGAAATTTTCTCTATTTTATTAATAGGATAGGATAAATAGTGTAAAACTCACCCAGGGGAATTTTTCTCTATTTTATTAATAGGATATGATAAATAGTGTAAAACTCACAGGGAATTTTCTCTATTTATTAATAGGATATGATAAATGTGTAAAACTCACCCAGGGAATTTTCTCTATTTTATTAATAGGATGTGATAAATAGTGTAAAACTCACCCAGGAATTTTCTCTATTTTATTAATGGATATGATAAATAGTGTAATATTCACCCAGGGGAATTATCTCTATTTATTAATATATGATAAATGTGTAAAACTCACCCAGGGAATTTTCTCTATTTTATTAATGGATATGATAAATAGTGAAAACTCACCCAGGATTATTATCTCTTTTTATTATAGGATATGATAAATAGTGTAAAACCACCCAGGGGAATTTTCTCTATTTATTAATAGGATGTGATAAATAGCGTAAAACTCACCCAGGGAATTTTCTCTTATTTTATTAATAGGATGTGATAAATAGCGTAAAACTCACCCAGAGGAATTATCTCTATTTTATTAATAGGATGTGATAAATAGTGTAAAACTACCACCCAGGGAATTTCTCTATTTTATTAATAGGATATGATAAATAGTGTAAAACTCACCCAGGGAATTTTCTCTATTTATTAATAGGATATAATAAATAGTGTAAACTCCCCAGGTGAATTTTCTCTATTTTATTAATAGCATATGATAAATAGTGTAAACTCACCCAGGGATTTTCTCTATTTTATTAATAGGATATGATAAATAGTGTAAATTTCACCCAGGGGAATTATCTCTATTTTATTAATATGATATGATAAATAGTGTAAAACTCACCCAGGGATTTTCTCTATTTTATATAGGATATGATAAATAGTGTAAAACTTACCCAGGTGAATTTTCTCTATTTTATTAATATGATATGATAAATAGTGTAAAACTCACCCAGGGGATTTCTCTATTTTATTAATAGGATATGATAAATAGGTAAAACTCACCCGAGGAATTATCTCTCTTTTATAATAGGATGTGATAATACGTAAAACTCACCCGGGGGATTTTCTCTATTTTAATAATAGGATATGATAAATAGCGTAAACTCACCCAGGGGAATTGTCTCTATTTTATTAATAGGTATGTATAAATAGCGTAAAACTCACCCAGGGGAATTGTCTCTATTTTATTAATAGGATATGATAAATAGTGTAAAACTCACCAAGGGGAATTTTCTCTATTTTATTAATAGGATATGATAAATGGTGTAAAACTCACCCAGGGGAATTTTCTCTATTTTATTTATAGGATATGATAAATAGTGTAAAATTATTTAACTATACAAATGCATAATTATGTTAATTATGCAATTATGCACTTTTAAAAACTGTTGTGAATTGTCCTTTCATCTAGTGCAGTACATGGGAATTTTTCCCATTAAGTGAATACTTCACACGCAATTTTATACAAGTACCATCGGGGCAAATGATGATACAGTATTACAAAAGAGATGTGTTTCAATCTATATGTCCTTGTTACAAATGAATGGAAGTGATATTACTTGCCTTTTTGCCTTATTGAAAGTCTGTGTAATCTTGTTAACAAAGGGTTAATGTGTAGTTATCTGGTCATAGGCTGGTTGTGTCTTTTTAAACAGATGCACTGTGAGTCCACATTTGAGTCTATGATTAAGAGTCTTCTAACCTGAAACACGTTGGAGGATTATTTTGTACCCTTTGATTGCAAGCCAAAGCAATCTTTAATATGTATTAATAAAGAAGATTTTATATTATGAACATACCATGATTATTCTTTCAGGAACCGGTGAAGTGGTGCTGTGTTTACCGACATATGTGCTGCTGGATTTACCTTAAGAAGCTAGGACGGCTTTAGACATTTAGACAATTATACAATTCTGTTTAAAAGTACAATTTATGCTAAGTAAGAGATATAATAAAACAATAAGAGATAATTCCTTATTTCCTGGGGGTTTCTTCTATACATTGTCTAAACTGATTGAAGGCAAAAATCCTGAAAGTTCTTCAGGAACTGAATGCACACAGTGGGAGATTTGTCTGCCACTGAAAAGGTTAATCCAAACTATTAAATTTTACTATAAAACCATGTTTGTTACTATTATAATTGCATAAACTGAAGATCAATCAACAGATTAATCAATACTGTAATGGAACATTAATATGTTGTCCCTCATAGTCCCAATTATGCATTATGCAGTATCTTTACATATGATTTGTAATAGCAATCCAACAATAAATAGATTGGCTGGATAAAAGAAAGGGGACGTTAATATTGAAAGTGTGTTAATTCAGTTTCATTATAAAATCTACGAAGAAGAAGCTTAACGTAAAAAGAGCACAAAAAGCTCCAGTAGGTAACATAATCTTACTTCTGTGCTGGAATATTTTCTTTGTAACTAATCTCTGGAAGTCCCTATCTCTCTGGCACATGGCAAGAGTGCATTGTCTATTTCACATCTTCCAAAGGTGGCTCAATTTGTAATCTTACTTCAGCTTACATCAATAATTAATAATGTGCTAATATATACATAGACATTCCTACATTTGGTTAAATTATATCATACTTTTACATAAAGTCATAAACCTAATAATAAATAAATTATGCATTATTATCCATTATTTCTGATAAGTACGATGGGTGTTTATGTCAGGTCTAAAGAAATTATGTAACATTTTGGTGTGAAGATACATCCTAATAGTCCAGCACTTGAGGTCAATATGGCAAATATCTCCACACACACAGTGTTTTTCCCTTTGGTGCTCAGATAGGCCGGGATCATTGTGATCCAAACACTGCAGAAGACCAGCATGCTGAAAGTGATGTACTTGGCCTCATTAAAACTGTCCGGTAAGGTCCGTGCTAAAAATGCTAAAACAAAACTAACAGCTGCCAGAAGCCCCATATATTCCAGGGGAAGTGTGAATGTCCATATCCTGAAAGGGAGGAGAAATGACCAACCAAGTTACACCTATTTCAGCTTATATTTGACCCTCGGTTTTCTTTTCCTTTTTTGTTCCATGTGAAAAATAGATCCAATGACATATCAGAATTGGACAGTTTGACCCCACCCATTTCCTCCATGAGCTCCCAGGCTTGGTGGCTTTGAATGCAATGTAAACCATGATAGTCTTGGCCAGGAGAGAAGCGACAGCTATGGAGAAGGTGATTCCAAAAGTGATTATAGTAACATGCAGGTTATATTACCAGGTTGCTGACCGGAAGGATTTCCCGTTTGAGTCAGTTGTAGATGGACAGCAGCGGAGGAAAGGACCGGAAATACCACAGTGAGTGATAGCTTCTGCTTGATGGAGACCAGGAGGAGGAAGCTGAGGTTCCTATTATTGGCTTTTACAATGGGGGTGTCCCAATGTGTAATAAAAACACCCATTATTACCAAAGTTAAAAAGAGAAAGGAAAGAGAGAAACCCGAGAAGAAAATAGACATCAGTTCATTTGTATAAGAGAGAAAATCCTCTGTCTTGGCAATACACTGACTCTTGGTAATATTGGGCCATTCCAGGTCTGGACATCTGATGCAGTTTTCACTGTCTGCAAAGATAAAGCAATATTATTTTAATTTTATCCTATAACAAATATACGCTCAGATCAGTTTAATCTGCTTTAGTTTAGAAATGAAGCAGATTTTTTTTTTCACTAAGTAAGATTTTCAAGATTGGTTAGATTTAAATATTAAAACATTACATTCCTCGCTCCTCCTCTCTACTGTCCACGAAAAGCACCCAAGGTGAGGACCTAAACCATGAAGTCTTCACCCCTGGGTACAGTTATTATTTCTGATATACTTACCAAAACTTACCGGTCTGGTTCCATATCTCACTTTGACCTTCTTGCACAGCATGCTTTCTTATTAGAATTGTCACTGACAATCCATGGGGCAGACTTAGACTGGCGCAGCAATGGATAGTTGTTATATAAGTATATTAGGAGATAGAGATTCTACCCAGCGGTAAAGAATTAAATCCCCACTCTGGGTACTTTTAAGGGGAGGGGTTTAATTGTCCTTTAAATGACAGATATTGTTAGAAAATAAAGCTATTGGAGAAATTCTAAAAAAAAAATACCTTTTACTAATAGGCACACTGTGTGAGATTTTCTTCTGCCCCAACCTACAACTGAACACTGGTATAGATGAAGAGTTAATGTTTTTTGTATCATGGTTAGGAAGCTGTTGCTGTGCTTGCCAGACATGCATTTTGTTTGCACCATGTATCATGTCTATTTTTTAGACACACTCAATCAAGCATTACTTCCTTCAGCTGATATCAGCTTTCCAGCAGCAAGGTACACAAGGCATGGCAGATTTCATATAGGAATCCAATGAATATGTATTCCTAGACATCTATTCCTAAACAAGATGTTGCAAGGAAGTAACTGTATAAGAAGATTAGTAAATCTCCCAGAGAAACATTTATAAAGTATTGATGTCATTTCAAAAAGTTTCAAAAGTTTGTCTATGCTACTAAATTGCTGTCTTTAATCAGATGTTAGCTTTCTACTAGGTTACTGCAGTTAGAGAACATCTGATTGGTTTCTGCAGATTAATAGCACCTTTTAATGCATCACCCTAGCAAAACACAAAATACCGGGGATGATAAAAAATCAGGGTGCTAATAAGATAATGGGAGGGACAAGAGGAGAGAGTAGGTCAAAGTGTGGAAATAAATTAAATGATAATCTAATGTTTACAAATGCAAGAAGTCTGAATGGAAAAAATAAAGAACTAGAACTAATAGCTTTAAAAGAAAAGTATGATGTGATCGCTAAAGCAGAAACATGGCTAAATTATACTCCTTGACTTTTGTCTCCAGAACTGATCTTATTAGTAGTAGTCCATGGAATTATGAGAAATAGATCATGCCAGACAAATTTACTTGTGTTTTTTTAGGAGAATGTGTGTAAGAATTTAGATTCAGGCATAGCAGTGGATGTGGTATACTTGGATTTTACTAAAGCTTTCGATACTGTGACACATCTGCAACTAACGTATAAACTGAGGACTTTTGGCCTAGAAAAAAACATTTGTATATGGACAGAGAATTGGTTATTGGATTGCAAAAGCATTATAGGTGCCACCATCTTTGATCTGAATCTGGTGCAGATAAAAAACACAGATATCAATCCTCAGACTTAAATATATTTTGATAACTTTGCCAAAACTCTACTTTTTGATGCTTGATAAACAATTTTTAACATGTTTAAATACTACAAAAAATGTCTTAAGAATTCTTTTGAAACAACAAAAAATATAGCAAAATGGTCAAATTTCACCCATATACAAATAGCATTAAATAAAAATGTTTTTGAAAATATTGGCCAAACTTCCACTTCAATGTTTTATAAATATGCCCATTTGATTGGTTAGCTGAATGTCACAGACTTTATCTAACATGTTTTCATTAATACCTGTTCTATTGGAGATCTCTCCTTCTGAACACTGGAAACAATCGTAACAGCAGGACTTTATTCCAGGTTTTGTAGCCTTTCTGAAGCCGGGGAGACAGTTATCTGAACATTTAGATATAATGCCCTAAAATATAAATATAGACATCTTAATATATGACTGGTTTGTAATTGCAAAAGGTTTGTCATACGCTGAATGTATGTATATACAAATGTGTTTATAATAATATATGCAAATACTGTATACATATACATATATAAATAGGTGTATACATTTAAATTAAATATTCAGAGTGTTGGGTGCTCAATTATTTTGTGTTTGATGGCCGCTTCTATGTCCAGCAAAGTGGTACTGCGATGGGGGCGAGATGCTCATCCTCTTACGCCACCCTTTTCTTGGGTTGAAGAGAGGGAGCGCGTTTTTGCTGAGGACCTCATGTGCTTTACTGATAGATATTTGGTTTTGAAATATTGACATCTTCTTCCTGTGTGTGTGTGTGTGTTATTGGACTTTAGCAACATGGGTTTTAGCAACATAGTTAATGTGGTTAGAAAAGGAGAGAGGAGTCAATAATTACTTTTGTGTTGTGTTATCCCACACACTCCAATTTATTTGTATACGATGGTGCTGTTTCCCTCAAACTGCTAGCCAGCATGCAGTAGATAATTATTTATATGAAGTTTTGGTAGAGAAACGCACTCAAACAAATTTAAATTTTTTTATTGTGACCTGTTGGAGTGCATGACGTTACGGGGTCCTCCCCCTTCCTCAGGTGCATAAAAAGTCAATAAGAGTCAATAATTACCCCTAAGCCAATTAGATAGGTGAAATGGGGGCTTTGTCAACAAAAATAGAGAAAGATGGGACAGGACCAAGTTTAGGAGGGAAAATTATTAGTTCAGTTTTAGAAAAGATTCAGTTTGATGCAGCATCGCGACATCCAGGAGGAGATGGCAAGGAGACATTCGGAGACACGTGATTGGATGTCAGGAGTTATCGTAGGGGTGGACAAGTAGATTTGTTTATCGTCTGCATATAAATGATACTTGAAGCCATAAGAGCTAATGACCTCTTCCAAGGAAATAGTGTAGAGGGAGAACAATAAGTGTCCAAGAACAGACCCTGCGGGACCCCCACACCAAGAGGAACCGGAGAAAAGGTATTGCTAACATTAGATACAGAGTAAGATTGGTTAGAGAGATAGGATAGAAACCAGGAGGCCACTTCATTCTGAATGCCAAAGGAGTGAAGTATCCGCATTAGGGGAGAATGATCGACTGTGTGGAAAGTAGAGGAGAGGTCAGGGAGGATTAGAATAGAAAAGGGACCGTTGGCATTTGTAACCTGCAGATCATTTATAAACTTACACAGAGCCGTCTCATTGGAATGCGCAGGATGGAATCCAGATTACAAAGGATCCAACAGGTTATGAGCATCAAGGTAGTTAGCGATACGGGAGAAGACTATTCGTTCTAGTAACGGTAAGTTAGTTGATGGATTAGTGGAAACCCCCCCACAAACCTTTTATTACACTGCACGTCCTAGCCAAGATCCTACTCCTTTGCAAGGCATCATGGAAGGGAGGGAGGTGTGCCCCCAACAGCTGGATATTAGTATAAACTCTTCACAGGGTGTTATAAATTGGCAGGAGATGCCCCCACAACTACCTGGCATCATGGAAAATTCCTTACCAGACTGGATTGGTAAGAGGCACCACCACAAACTGCAAAAGACTCATCTGGGTGTAAAAATAACTCTGAGACAAAGCAAGTAATTCTCTCAGGTGTGCTTGACTGATTAGAAGAGGGGCCTAGGCTCTCTACCAGTACCACCATGTACAAGGGCAGCCCCCAGTTCATTTTGCTGTAGACAATTTTGAGGACAACATCACAAAAAGATGTGGGAGTGTTTAGTAGTATCATCTCTGTGTTTCTGTTTAAACATGTTTCTGTTGTCTGTGTTCTACTATATTTTCTGTTTGGCCACTAGATGGCAATGTTCTCAAGTGTAATAGACACTAAAATTGTTGGGAACAGCTGGTAGAGGAACAGATTCTGGGAGGAATAGTGAGGAGGTGGTGCCAGGTGGCTAGAAGTGAGAGACTTAATTTCCATACACACGTCCGATAGGATGCTCGACAAACGTCCGTTTCCGCTGATAGTCGCATGTGTGTATGCATTCGCTTTAATTGGATGCAATTGATGATTTCTAATTGATCCAATTATTTTTTTTTAAACACATCTATTTATTTAAAAAAAAAGTATTCCTTTCTGCAATAAACAGTACAGGGGTTCGAAAATGAGTGTTTCCTGAAGGGTAATCTTTGGAACTTATGGATAATGTGAAACCTAGGTTTTAGGGGGTGGTAAACATTTCAAAGCTAACTTTATTTTAGGCTCAATATGCCCTTTAACTTTAAAGTGAAACACACTGGAACATTGCCAAATTGATGGACTTGTGAACGGGACCATTTCACCTTTTGCAATAAATGTTTCCTGTGGGGGGGAGGGGGGGAAGCTTTTTAGTCCCTGGTTTCACCTTCTGGGCAAAAAGAAAGAAATGCAAAGAGAACCGCAGAATGGAAGTCTTATCAAAATATAAAATATGATATTCTGTATAGGAAATTAAACTGTGTATTGTAACCTACCTTACTTTCCCTTTAAATGTTGTTTAAATAAAGTAACTTACTGTTCTCTTAGTGCACTTACCTGTTTGGCAATAAGGGCACTGTCTGTGATATTTATCTGCTGGCCTAATGGGTACCATGGCGTGAAAGTTCCAATGATGCTATCACTAAAATACCAATACATCATAGAATCGATGTAGTAAATGTCATAGTCAGTCAAATAATCTCCTTGTTCAGTAAAGGCCGTTGGATAAACTTCTGGTTCTCCATGTGGAAGGGTCTTCAAATAACGGTGTAGCTGTTATATGGGAAATAAACACACAGATACGCGTATTACGCCGTGAGGAATAGATTAACACTTCAACTGAAACATTCCAGTAAATACCGGTATATTGAAGATTGTATGGCATTAAAATTGGCACAAAAAACTGGCAAAATATCAAATAGAATAGTGGAGGATTCATGGGTTCCAAAACCAAATCTCATCTTAAAGGCAATCGATTAGTGTGACTATTAGAATTGTCTCTCTCAAGAGAACAAACACCAAACAATAATATTTATATATTAACTGTAAATGAACTGGAACCAGGTAAACAAATCAAATTGTGTAACTTAAAGTTACCTGAGGTTCCCTCTACCTGTATACAGGTGGTGCTTAGGACAGAAATTACAAATCGCATAAAAACTGGTTGGAAAGATGGCCTCCAGTATCTCATGTAGCACTAGAGATGTCCGAACTTTGCAAAATCCGGTCCGCTCGAGGAGCCGCAAATTTTCGGAAAAATTTGAAAATTCGAAAATCCGCGAGTGGAAACCTATTAAAATGAAAGTTCGGCAAAATCCGTTCTTCGAAAATACGAGGATTCTTCGAAAATACAGACCCGAATATTGGCTTGCTCCGTCCAAAAATGTGAAAAATCAGCAAAATTTGAATTTTCCTGTATTTTCGAAAAGACGAGAAATCCTCGTAATTTCGAAAATTTTCGAAAATGCGGTTTGGAAAAGTTCAGAAGACGGAAAACCGGAAAATCTGTGATATCCGCTGTTCGCAAACACGGTAAATCTGCCGCGGATCCAGGTTTGGATCCGCGAACTGGGCCATCACTGTTTAGCACCCGTGGAGTCCCTCATATAATCAGAACGATTATCCAAAGCCACAGACAATTTCTGCATATTCTTCACACGTGGGATACTGTTTATATATCTTCATGGCCAGATTTGCCATTAACCCTTTTAGTGCAGCAGAATTTTACTTTACATGTGCCCGGCGCCAACGGAATTTCAGTCACTCAGTGTTCATTTAGTTTAATCAAACTTTACAGTAGGAAAAGAAATAAGGAACATTACATTACTGTATATATCGTATTTACAGAACCAACTGTACTTTAACAAAAAACATCACTTTTTACTAGTTTTGAGATTTACCTGGATTTTTGGGTGATAAGTAAAATTTGCAAAATTTCCATTTCTTTACATTTTAATTTGTAGTAAAGTTAAATTTAGACAAAACAATTGTATTTTTTTTTGGTTAAAACTTCCAAGTACAATCCCAGACATCATTAGATCCTCTTTGGGATTTGTAAGTAACTTGGAAAATGGGCACATCTGATTGGTCAGGGTAAATTTAGCACCATTTTAACGATAAGAACTTTTATTGAATAACCCTGCTAATACATGGTATAACCTTAAAACCTTAAAACCTTGAAGCCACGTGAAAGGAACCAAAACAAAGTCTAAAGATCTATTTAAGCAGAAGGAAAATCAAGACCAATATCATCGGTACACAGTACACATTATAGGAATCTTCTACTCAACCTTATTTTTATCTCCTTCTCGGTCTCAGCTGGGTGGTGGCGGTTTGATGTGGTATGAGTGGGAAAAAACCATCATACCCACATGCTAAGACTTCATCCTCTTTATTTAGGTTATGCCCATTTTAAAGACCGCTATTCCCATTTGGCCTTGTTACCTACAATGCTCATATATTCTACTTACAAAACTGTGGCTTCCCTCTTTGTTGTGGTAATGGCCATCAGTCACGCTTGGTACTAACCAGCTTGCAACAGCAGCAGTGGATTCGTGACCGTACCAGCAAGGGATTGGGGTTTTGTAAGGGGAATATCTGAGCCTGGGAGCATCTTTGAAAGGTTTAAGTAAAATGAAAACAGGGTTTGTGGGGCTGAACTACGTGAGGTAAAATTTTTCTTAGGAGGGTGGACATGCCCTTTAAAAACTTGGCTGCAGTTTTGCCCCTTAAGGTTGAACTGCACCAAAATGTTTTTTATTACTTTTTTTAAAACTATTTATTAATTATTTGTAACTTTGTAGGAACAATTGTCTGTAATAAACTAATAGACAAAAATGAATGTCAACAAATCTCCCGTGCCATTCTACTCTTTATTAAAGATAAACTGTAGTTCACATTGATGTTGGGGGCTAGAGTAAGACATCTGACTTTATCCAGCATTTGTGAGCTTCTGCTTGTCCACCTCTTTGTTGGGATTAAGATCTTGGGAGCTTTCCTGGCCACGAGTCCAAAGTTTCAATGTTACGATCTCTGAACCACCTCATTATCACTTTTGACTTGTTACATTGATTATCACCATTTTATACATGAATTATTGAGATGTTTATCTTGATGACATTTACCATTCTTTTATTATGGCATTGTTTTGGGGCAGAATCGAGAGCAAACTCCCTCCCATGGAGGAGATTTTCCAGATGCCCCAAGAAATTATCAGTGAAAATAACTTTATACCATATATATATATATACGTATAACTAATAGTAGTAGATCCTTCGCACTCCGTATCTCAGTATTTTCAGCCTGGGTGCTACCGTCCAGTATTACAAGCAAATATATTTACAGAGCACTCCAAGGTCTTAAAAGGTCTTAAAGGTCTTACCCTGATGACGGCATGCTAACTAAAGGCTGAAACGCGTAGGTGATTAGATCCTGAATGTGTGAATGAACCATTTGCTTTTAAGATCTTGGAGTGCTCTGTAAATATATTTGCATATATATATATATATATATATATATTATATATATAGTAATAACTTGGTAGAGCGGCACTCGTGCTATATTATATCACAACCGCCGGGTGCTTCTTCTTATAGATATGTAGATAACACGGTGAATGGAGCACCTGGGTCTTATATCCAAACAATGCTTTATTGTGCCAACAGGTCAAAGCGTTTCGGCGCGGCGTCAGCCATTCTCAAGGTCTTGAGAACGGCCAAACACGCGGCCGAAACGCGTTGACCTGTTGGCACAAATTAAGCATTGTTTGGATATAAGACCCAGGAGTGCTCCATTCACCGTGTTATCTATCTATATATGATTATATATATTATATATATTATATATATATACCGGATACTCTAGTATAGTAAGGAGTAAAAGTGATTGACTCGAGTATAAACCAAGAGTAGAAAATAGGACCACTACTACCTTCTGATTCGATTATTTTGAGGGCTTTAGTTGCCCTTTAAATGGACAGCAGAATTCCCATACAGTAATCCCATACAGTAATAGCCAAATCCAGTATGGTTTTTACTGTATGGGACTACTGTATGGGAATTCTGCTGTCCATTTAAAGGGCAACTAAAGCCTCAAAACAATAAAGAATCAGAAGGCAATCTTTAACAATAGATACCATTCTCCTTCTGATTCCGTATTATTTTTAGGCTTTAGTTGCCCTTTTAATGAACATCAGAAGTCCCATACAGTAATAACCATACTGGATTTGGCTATTACTGTATGGGAATTCTTATGTCCATTTAAAGGCAACTAAAGCCTCATTCCTTGCCACTGCAGATGTTTGGAAACTACAACTCCCAGCATGCTTTAATGTAGTTTCCAAACATCTGCAGTGGCAAAGAATTGCCACTACAGGAATTACTCTACTTCTCCCCCTTCCTTCTGAAAGTCCCAGTTGCCTTCTCCTACCTGCTCCACATGTTCCCCTGCAGGCTGCTCTGGATCATCTTCTCTGCTCTGGCACCCGCATGCTCCACTTTCCTCTGTTGGCTGACGTCATTACTCGGCGTCGGCCTTACTTCCTGGCGCTGAGTAGTGACGTCAGCCAGCAGAGGATGCAGAGCGTGCGGCTGCCGGATCAGGTGCTTGACTTGAGTATAAACTGAGACTTGATTTTCAGGCTATTTTTTTAGCCTGAAAATCTCGGTTTATACTTGAGTATATACGGTATATGCTGTTCTTCTTGAAATAACACCATTGCCCTATAATGGCCATATTGGGAGTTGTGGTTTTTAAACCTCTAGAGTGCCAAACTTTGGAGATCTCTGCAGTAGATGACTCCTTAGGAGTAGAGATGGACTAGAACTCAAACACGAACCCGAGTTCGAGCCGAACTATTCGAATTGGAATGAATTCGGACTTCTCAAACTATCCCGGACCCGGATTTTCGATATTTTCGTGAGCATCGAATCTGTGAGTAAAGTGTCCATTAAAACCTATACGCGAGCATAGAACCCGCGAGTAAAATGTCCATGGTATCTAGGCGCGAACATCGAATCCGCGAGTAAAGTGTCCATTAAAGCCTATACGCCAGCATTGAATCCGTGAGTAAAATGTACATGATACCTAGGTGCGAACATCGAATGTTCGAATGCGAGAGCTCGAAAATAGCGCCAAGGAGAGTAAAATTGATTTTTCGAATGTCCTGGATATTGGAACGTGTTCCCCAGACCATTTCCCATGTCCTACGGCCATTTACATTAAGTTACCATTGATATTTTATTTGTATTTCATTAGAACTTTTCAAACTATTTGACTCCCATTGACTTTAATGGGTCCGTTTTCGAACTTTCAAACTTTCGAACTTTCCATATAGTTCGAAAGTTCGTCCATCTCTACTCAGGAGGAGACAGTTCTGTTTTTTTTTTAATCCATTGCACATTAATAAGTGGCATTTTATGTTACTAACAGGGCGATGCACCAACGGGATGTTATATCGGTTAGTGTGACTTAAACTCCTTCCTTGCGATGGCTGCGTTAGGAAGCTTTGCAAAGGGTTTTGCTGGATTTCAGATGTAGCCCTTCTGTCTTCCAAATTATAAACTATAAATGTATGAAATTTGTAGAATTTTAATAATTTTCATAATAAAAAGGTTATTGCTCATTTGCATTCAGCTGAAAAGAAATATAATTTTGGTCACTTAGAATGGCAATACAACTATAGACGGACTCCCAATGGTGTAGTTGATTAACACTTCCCCATCGAAATTCAAAAGTTTGGAATTTTGGTTTGGGGTGGCATGCCATTTACTAAAGTCTTAATCAGTGTTTAAGTGCTTTATGGAGTAAAATGGAGAAAAGGCTCGTTAATTTACCCTGTATGGCACCCAGAAAATTCAGATAGTGGCCCTGCATATATGGCTTTGTATTAGCTGATTTTTTTATTGAAGACATCTTGGATATAAAATAATACCTTTTATTGGCTAACTAAAATGATAAAATCATTTTATATCCAAGATGTCTTCACTTTCATCTATGGGTAACACGGTACAATTCTCTACTACAGCTGATTTTTTATTATAATTCTTTACCTTGTTCTGATAATTTAACCCTTTTCTGTACTTTTCGTGAACTTTTCCATATGAGCCATGCATCTCAATAAGTGCGAGAAACATCATCTTGACAGCAATGTGAACCCGGGGAGTATGGGTAAAATCTTCATGCATTTGTAGTTCATTTCCAATGCAGTTATCAAGTATTCTACCAAGAGCTACATAATATTGATTCTTGGCAAGGTTGGTTGTCTCACAAGTCAGGTAACTTAAATAAATATCTTGAAGTAGGTTGTCTTCTGGATAATTTAATAGATTATATTTTCCTAAAAATGTACTGTATTCTATAGTAATGAGATTATAATGGTAGTATGATTTCATTGCGCAACCACTTAACTCCTTGATTAAACGGATATAATAAAAATTTTCTCCCCACATTGATGAAAAGACTAACGTCTTTTTGTAAGGGCGATTTAACTCATCACGTAAACCATTTAAGTAATCAATGAATTTCATAGAAACAGTTCCACAAATTATTATAACATAAGCAAATGAATTCACAATAATATGTTTGTGCTTAGTTATAATCATTGTATTTGCACTGAAAGGGATTTTAATTTTATATTCCACACAGATTCCATTCTCAGACAGATAGTTTGTTAATATTTGGTCTTCTCTCTCTCCACTAACATCATCAGATGTCATAATTCCAACCCAGGTCCAACCAAAATATTTTATCATTTTACTCAATGCATAAAGACTGGATTCATCACTTTGTACTGTCCGATAGAAATATGGGAATGTGTTTCTATCACTGAGAGAAGGGTCAGTAGCTCCATAGCTGATCTGTATAACATAATAAAGATTGGATTTATCACTTTGTACTGTGTGATAGAAATATGGGAATGTGTCTCTGTCACTAAGAGAAGGGTCAGTAGCTCCATAGCTGATCTGTATAATATAATAAAGATTGGATTTATCACTTTGTACTGTATGATAGAAATATGGGAATGTGTCTCTATCACTGAGAGAAGGGTCAGTAGCTCCATAACTGATCTGTATAATATAATAAAGATTAGATTTATCACTTTGTACTGTACGATAGAAATATGGGAATGTGTCTCTATCACTGAGAGAAGGGTCAGTAGCTCCGTAACTGATCTGTATAATATAATAAAGATTGGATTTATCACTTTGTACTGGATGATAGAAATATGGGAATGTGTCTCTATCACTGAGAGAAGGGTCAGTAGCTCCATAACTGATCTGTATAATATAATAAAGATTGGATTTATCACTTTGTACTGTCCGATAGAAATATGGGAATGTGTCTCTATCACTGAGAGAAGGGTCAGTAGCTCCATAACTGATCTGTATAATATAATAAAGATTGGATTTATCACTTTGTACTGTATAATAGAAATATGGGAATGTGTCTCTATCACTGAGAGAAGGGTCAGTAGCTCCATAACTGATCTGTACAATATAATAAAGTTTGGATTTATCACTTTGTGCTGTCCGATAGAATTATGGGAATGTGTCTCTATCACTGAGAGAAGGGTCAGTAGTTCCATAGCTGATCTGTAATCAAATAATAAAGATTGGATTTATCACTTTGTACTGTATGATGAAATATGGGAATTTGTCCTTCACTGAGAGAAGGGTCGAGTCTCCATAACTGATCTGTATAATATAATAAAGATTGGATTTTACACTTTGTACTGTCCGATAGAATATGGGAATGTGTCTCTATCACTGAGAGAAGGGTTCAGTAGCTCCATAACTGATCTGTATAATATAATAAAGATTGGATTTATCACTTTTACTGTATATAGAAATATGGAATGTGTCTCTCACTGAGAGAAGGGTCAGTAGCTCCATAACTGATCTGTATATATAATAAAGATTGGATTATCACTTTGTACTGTTCGATAGAAATATGGGAATGTGTCTCTATCACTGAGAGAAGGGTCAGTAGCTCCATAACTGATCTGTATAATAATAAAGATTGGATTTATCACTTTGTACTGTATGATAGAAAATGGGAATGGTGTCTCTATCACTGAGAGAGGGTCAGTAGTCCATACTGATCTGTATAATATAATAAAGATTGGATTATCACTTTGTACTGTATGATAGAAATATGGGAATGTGTCTCTATCATGAGAGAAGGGTCAGTAGCTCCATAGCTGATCTGTATAATATAAAGATTGGATTTATCACTTTGTACTGTCCGTAGAATATGGAATGTGTCTCTATCCTGAGAGAAGGTTCAGTAGCTCCATAACTGATCTGTAATATATAATAAAGATTGGATTTATCACTTTATACTGGTATATAGAAATATGGGAATGTGTCTCTTCACTGAGAGAAGGTCAGTAGCTCCATAACTGATCTGTATAATAAATAAAGATTGGATTTATCACTTTGTACTGATAGAAATATGGGAATGTGTCTCTATCACACTGAAGAAGGGTCAGTGCTCCATAACTGATCTGTATAATATAATAAAGATTGGATTTATCACTTTGTACTGTCTGATAGAAATATGGGAATGTGTCCTCTATCACTGAGAGAGGGTCAGTAGCCATCATCTGATCTGTATAATATAATAAAGATTGGATTTATCACTTTGTACTGTCGTAGAAATATGGGAATGTCTCTATCATGAGAGAAGGGTCATAGCCCATAGCTATCTGTATAATATAATAAAGATTGGATTTATCACTTTGTACTCTATATAGAATATGGGAATGTGTCTCTATCACTGAGAGAGGTCAGTAGCTCCATAACTGATCTGTATAATATAATAAAGATTGGATTTATCACTTTGTACTGTTTATAGAAATATGAGAATGTTGTCTCGTGTCTCTATCACTGAGAAAGGGTCAGTAGCTCCATAAACTGAATATTATATATAAAGATTGGATTATCACTTTGTACTGTCTGATGAAATATGGGAATGTGTCTCTATCACTGAGGAAGGGTCAGTAGCTCCATACTATCTGTTAATAATAAAGATTGATTTATCACTTTTACTGTCTGATAGAATATGGGAATGTGTCTCTTCACTGGAGAAGGGTCAGTAGCTCCATAACTGATCTGTATAATATAATAAGGATGGGATTTATCTTTGTACTGTCGATAGAAATATGGGAATGTGTCTCTATCACTGAGAGAAGGGTCAGTGCTCCATAACTGATCTGTATAATATAATAAAGATTGGATTTATCACTTTGTACTGTATGATAAAATATGGGAATGTGTCTCATTACTGAGAAGGGTCAGTAGCTCCATACTGATCTGTATAATAATAAAGATTGGTTTTATCACTTTGTACTGTCTGATAGAAATATGGGAATGTGTCTCTATCACTGAGAGAAGGGTCAGTAGCTCCTAACTGATCTGTATAATATAATAAAGATTGGATTTTCACTTTGTACTGTCTGATAAAATAGGGAATGTGTCTCTATCACTGAGAGAGAGGTCAGTAGCTCCATAACTGATCTGTATAATAATAAAGATTGGATTTATCAACTTTGTACTGTATGATAGAAATATGGGAATGTGTCTCTATCACTGAGAGAAGGGTCAGTAGCACCATAACTGATCTGTATAATATAATAAAGTTGGTTTTATCACTTTGTACTGTCAATATATGGGAATGTGTCTCTACATGAAAAAGGGTTCGTAGCTCCAAACGATCTGTATAATATAATAGATTGGATTTATCACTTTGTCTGTCCGATAGAAATATGGGAATGTGTCTCTATCACGAGAGAAGGGTCATTAGCTCCATAGCTGATCTGTATAATATAATAAAGATTGGATTTATCACTTTGTACGGTCTGATAGAAATATGGGAATGTGTCCTATCACTGAGAGAAGGGTCAGTACTCTCCATACGGATCTGTATATAAATAAAGATTGATTTATCACTTTGTACTGTATGATAGAAATATGGGAATGTGTCTCTATCACTGAGAGAAGGGTCATAGCACCATAACTTATCTGTATATAATAATAAAATTGGATTTCACTTTGTACTGTCCAATAGAATATGGGAATGTGTCTCTATCACTGAGAAAAGGGTTAGTAGCCCATAACTGATCTGTATAATATAATAAAGATTGGATTTATCACTTGTACTGTCCGATAGAAATATTGGAATGTGTCTCTATCACTGAGAGAAGGGTCAGTAGCTCCATAGCTGATCTGTATAATATAATAAGATTGGATTTATCACTTTGTACTGTCCGATAGAAATATGGGAATGTGTCTCTATCACTGAGAGAAGGGTCAGTAGCTCCATAGCTGATCTGTATAATATAATAAAGATTGGATTTATCAGTTTGTACTGTCTGATAGAATTATGGGAATGTGTCTCTATCACGGAAGAAGGGTCAGTAGCTCCATAACTGATCTGTATAATATAAATAAAGATTGGATTTATCACTTTGTCCTGTCCGATAGAAATATGGGAATGTGTCTCTATCACTGAGAGAAGGGTCAGTAGCTCCATAGCTGATCTGTATAATATAATAAAGATTGGATTTACACTTTGTACTGTCTGATAGAAAATATGGGAAGTGTCTCTATCACTGAGAGAAGGGTCAGTAGCTCCATAACTGATCTGTATAATATAATAAGATTGGATTATCACTTTGTACTGTCCGATAGAAATATGGGAATGTCTCTATCACTGAGAGAAGGGTCAGTAGCTCCATAGCTGATTGTATAATATAATAAAGATTGGATTTATCACTTTGTACTATCCGATAAAATATGGGAATGTGTTCCTATTACTGAGTGAAGGGTCAGTAGCTCCATAACTGATCTGTATATATAATAAAGATTGGATTTATCACTTTGTACTGTATGATAGAAATATGGGAATGTGTCTCTATCACTGAGAGAAGGGTCAGTAGCTCCATAACTGATCTGTATAATATAATAAAGATTGGATTTATCACTTTGTACTGTCCGATAGAAAATATGGGAATGGTCTCTATCACTGAGAGAAGGGTCAGTAGCCCATATCTGATCTGTATAATATAATAAAGATTGGATTTATCATCTGTACTGTCCGATAGAAATATGGGAATGTGTCTCTATCACTGAGAGAAGGTAGGGTCAGTAGCTCCATAACTGATCTATATATTATATAAGATTGATTTATCACTTGGTACTGTCCGATAGAAATATGGGAATGTGTCTCTATCACTGAGAGAAGGGTAGTACTCCATAACTGATCTTATAATATAATAAGATTGATTTATCACTTTGTACTGTCTGATAGAAATATGGAATGTGTCTCTATCACTGAGAGAAGGGTCAGTAGCTCCATAACTGATCTATAATATAATATAAATGGATTGAATCACTTTGTACTGTCCGATAGAATATGGAATGTGTCTCTATCACTGAGAGAAGGGTGTACTCATAATCTGATCTGTATAATTATAAAAATGTGGATTTATCACTTTGTACTGTCCGATAGAAATATGGGAATTGTCTCTATCACTGAGAGAAGGGTCAGTAGCTCCATAACTGATCTATATATATAATAAAGATTGGATTTATCACTTTGTACTGTATGATAGAAATATGGGAATGTGTCTCTATCACTGAGAAAGGGTCAGTAGCTCCATAGCTGATCTGTATAATATAATAAAGATTGGATTTATCACTTTGTACGTAATAGAAATATGGGAATGTGTCTCTATCACTGAAGAAGGGTCGTAACTCCATAACTGATCTGTATAATATAATAAAGATTGATTTATCACTTTGTACTGTATGATAGAAATATGGGAATGTGTCTCTATCACTGAGAGAAGGGTCAGTAGCTCCATACCTGATCTGTATAATATAATAAAGATTGGATTTATCACTTTGTACTGTATGATAGAAATATGGGATGTGTCTCTATCACTGAGAGAAGGGTCAGTAGCTCCATAACTGATCTGTATAATATAATAAAGATTGGATTTATCACTTTGTACTGTCCGATAGAAATATGGGAATGTGTCTCTATCACTGAGAGAAGGGTCAGTAGCTCCATAGCTGATCTGTATAATTAATAAGATTGGATTTATCACTTTGTACTGTATGATAGAAATATGGGAATGGTGTCTCTATCACTGAGAGAAGGGTCAGTACTCCATAACTGATCTGTATATAATAAAATTGGATTTATCACTTTGTACTGTCCGATAAATATGGGAATGTGTCTCTATCACTGAGAGAAGGTCAGTAGCTCCATAGCTGATCAGTAATAATTAATAAGATTGGATTTTCACATTGTACTGTCCGATAGAAATATGGGAATGGTCTCTATCACTGAAGAGGGTCAGTAGCTCCATAGCTGATCTGTATAATTAATAAAGATTGGATTTATCACTTTGTACTGTCCGATAGAAATATGGGAATGGTCTCTATCACTGGAGAAGGTCAGTAACTCCATAACTGATCTGTATAATAAATAAAGATTGGATTTATCACTTTGTACTGTGTGATAAAATGGGAATGTGTCTCTATCACTGAGAGAAGGGTCAGTAGCTCCATAACTGATCTGTAAATATAATAAAGATTGGATTTATCACTTTGTACTGTCCGATAAAATATGGGAATGTGTCTTTATCACTGAGGAAGGTCAGTAGCTCCATAACTGATCTTTATAATATATAAAGATTGGATTTATCACTTTGTACTGTCCGATAGAAATATAGGAATGTTTTCTATCACTGAGAGAAGGATCAGTAGCTCCAACTGATCTGTATAATATAATAAAGATTGGATTTATCACTTTGTACTGTCCGATAGAAATATGGGAATGTGTCTCTATCACTGAGAGAAGGGTCATAGCTCCATAACTGATCTGTATATATAATAAAAATTGGATTTATCACTTTGTACTGTCCGATAGAAATATGGGAATGTGTCTCTATCACTGAGAGAAGGGTCAGTAGCTCCATAACTGATCTGTATAATAAATACCCACACTATGTGCCCTCTACTGAGTTTGAGCTGTTAGAATAGCAGGCATTTATGTGTGTCTGATCGGCAGTGTGGATCTTACCCCTCAGATGAGATGCGGCTTGGGCTACTAGTCCTGTAACACCTCTCTGTCTCAGCACAACAGTTCTTGGACATCAACCCTGGTCCACACTGATCGAGGATACCACGGCTGTGGGGCATCCTCTCACTCACAGTCCGGCTAGTGTTTTCTGATCTTCTTACCTCCCTAGACATAGACTAAACCCTTTAGAGGGAACTGATAATTTGTAACTAATGAATGTCCTTAGGTCCTACGCACGTTTCACCCCTATGTTCAACATGGGCGAGGCTTCTTCAGGGACTGAAGTTCCCTCAACATATTTGTAGCGATCCCTCGCAGGTGCTTCTTTTTTAGGGAATACAAACCCAAATTGAATAATCTCTTTTCATAACACAACTTCTCAATCCCCTTTATCAGTTTAGTTACCAGTTTCTTTTCTCTTTCTAATTTCTTTATATCCTTTCTGTGGACTGGTGCCCCATACTACACTGCATACTCTTCACAGAGGTAGAATTATGCCCTGCTCCTTTGATCTATGCTTTTTTTTTTATTATTACAGATGTTTGATAATTATAACTATTAGCATTCCCTAAGATAAAGCCCTGGTCTGGTATTGGTAGATGTTATGGTGCCCTTTTAGATTTCCTCTGCGATACTTGACGTAACACAATAAATACGGCAATTTACCGCCGCACATACCAACACTACCAGCGGCTATATATAAATATGCCAATAGTGACCATTTATAAATATATCCCTAGGTAAGTTATAAATATTATAAAGAGTATATGACCTGGATGAATGAGAACCTTCACAACCATTATAAAAGAGTACTATACCTGGGACAGACCCTTAAGGAACATTACTAAAACACTGGTCTAATTAGAATATTTTCCATTTTTAAAACAACTCTCTGTAATCTATCCTTTATCAAACACAGGGGTTGTACTCTAAATGTCAAACACCTTGTCATTTATAAAGAGTACAGACCTAGGACACCCCCTGAGGAACATCACTAACAACACTGGTCTGACTAGAAAATGTTCCATTAATAACCACTCTTTTAATCATCCTTTATCAACCAGAGATTGTACTACAATGTCTAACACTAGGTCATTTATAGAAAGGATAAAGAGTACCGGACCTAGGACACACCCCTGAGGAACATCACTAACAACACTGGTCTGACTAGAAAATGTTCCATTAATAACCACTCTTTGTAATCTATCCTTTATCAAACACAGAGATCGTACTATCAATGTCTAACACTAGGTCATTTATAAATAGGATAAAGAGTACCGGACCCAGGACACACCCCCAAGGAACATCACTAACAACACTGGTCTAACTAGATAATGTTCCATTAATAACCACTCTTTATAATCTATACCGTTATCAACACAGAGATCATACTATCAATGTCACATAGGTAATTTAAAAACAAGATAAAAAGTACCGGACCCAGAACAGACCATGAGGAATATTACTAACAACACTGGTCCAATTAGAAAATGTTCCATTAATAACCACTCTTTATAATCTATCCTTTATCAAACACAGAGATCGTTATCTCAATGTCTAACACTAGGTCATTTATAAATAGGATAAAGAGTACCGGATCCAGGACACACCCCTGAGGAACATCACTAACAACACTGGTCAAGCTAGATAATGTTCATAATAACCACCTTTATAATCTACCTTTATCAAACACAGAGATTGTACTATCAATGTCTAACACTAGGTCATTTATAAATAGGATAAAGAGTACCGGACCCAGGACACACCCCTGAGGAACATCACTAACAACACTGGTCCAGCTAGATAATGTTCTATTAATAACCACTCTTTATAATCTATCCTTTATCAAACACAGAGATTGTACTATCAATGTCTAACACTAGGTCATTTATAAATAGGATAAAGAGTACCGGACCCAGGACACACCCCTGAGGAACATCATACAACAGGTCCAACTAGATAATGTTCTATTAATAACCACTCTTATAATCTATCCTTTATCAACACAGAGATTGTCTATCAATTCTAACACTAGTCTTTTAAATAGGATAAAGAGTACCGGACCTAGGACAGACCCCTGAGGAACATCACTAACAACAATGGCCAACTAGATACTGTTCTATTAATAACCACTCTTTATAATCTATCCTTTATCAAACACAGAGATTGTACTATCAATGTCTAACACTAGGTCATTTATAAATAGGTAAAAGAGTACCGGACCCAGGACACACCCCTGAGGAACATCACTAACAACACTGGTCCAACATATATGTTCCATTAATAACCATCTTTAAATCTATCCTTTCAAACACAGAGATTGTACTATCAATGTCTAACATTAGGTCATTTATAAAAGGATAAACACACCCCTGAGGAACATCACTAACAACTGGTCCAACTAAAATGTTCCATTAATAATCACTCTTTATAATCTATCCTTTATCAAACACAGAGATGTACTATCAATGTCTAACACTAGGTCATTTATAGATAGGATAAAGAGTCCGACCCAGGACACACCCCTGAGGAACATCACTAACAACACTGGTCTAACTAAGAAAATGTTCCATTAATAACCACTCTTTATATCTATCCTTTATCAAACACAGAGATTGTACTATCAATGTCTAACACTAGGTCATTATAGATAGGATAAGAGTACCGGACCCAGGACACACCCCTGAGGAACATCACTAACACACTGGTCTAACTAGAAAATGTTCCATTAATAACCACTCTTTATAATCTATCCTTATTAAACACGAGATGTACTCTCAATGTCTAACACTAGGTCATTTATAAATAGGATAAAGAGTACCGGACCCAACCACCCTGAGGAACATCACTAACAACACTGGTCCAGCTAGATAATGTTCTATTAATACCACCTTTATAATCTATCCTTTCAAACCCAGAGATTGTACTACAATGTCTACACTAGGTCATTTATAAATAGGATAAAGGTACCGGACCAGGACACACCCCTGAGGAACATCATTAACAACCTGGTCCAACTAGATAATGTTCTATTAATAACCATCTTTATAATCTATCCTTTATCAAACACAGAGATTGTACTATCAATGTCTAACACTAGGTCATTTATAATAGGATAAGAGTACCGGACCCAGGACACACCCCTGAGGAACATCACTAACAAACTGGTCCAACTAGATAATGTTCCATTAATAACCACTCTTTAAATCTATCCTTTATCAAACACAGAGATTGTACTATCAATGTCTAACACTAGGTATTTATCAATATAAAATTGAATCGGCTAGCATGACTCTTGAAAGCA